>JAPMOB010018806.1:0-19070 GCA_029875015.1 Lepomis gibbosus | reverse complement strand
TTGTGTTTATTCACCTCATTGCGTTAAAATCGCCTTCTCGCGTTGTGTGTGAACACTTGCAGCGAATGTACTCGCGCGTGTAAAGCGCTGCGAGGCGGAAAATCGTGTTTGGTCTGAAACCGGCATAAAAGCCCCCAAAGCCCACTGTCTTCTGATTGGCCATTGTCTAATGTGTTTACCAGGTTGCTGCAGGGATACGTCTGCATGTTCCTTTGTGGGCGTGGCCAGCATTCAAATGACCATATTTGGAAATCTGGCTCAAAATGACATCACGAGCCATTAGTAGAAAAAACAGTTCAGAAGCATTCAGAACAGGGGATATCTGAGGATTTGGCTCTAAGGGATTTCTTTTTAATACTTTTACCTCATCATTTGAAACTTTAATCATGTTTAATATGAACATCTCACATTGTAACATTGAAATGCTGAAAATTAAATTAGAAAATATGAAAAAGCATAATAGGTCCCCGTTAAGGATAAGTTACCAGTTAGCACAAGTTTATTTAGGCGATTTTAAATATCTAGAGAAGAAAAATATTTTAGTGGATCAACAACTAAACTGAAACACCTAATATATGACTCATATTGCAAAGACTTATGGGTAGACGCGGTAAATGTGTGTGTTGTGTGACCTTTCCAGCCAAGTAGAGCATGTGTGTGTCTGGGTCGTAGAACGGAAACAGGACTCCAGCAGACCCGTCCAAATCTTCTTCATAGAGAGGCTCAGATAAGTCGTCCTGCATACAAACCAAAACAGACAGTTCAGAAAGACAGGCTCTGCATTTTCTCAATACCTACTTTGAGAAATGGCAGTTTGCAAAGGTTGATGGACTGAACTGTCCAGTGGCTGGGCTGCTTATTACATCTGACCACCAGTCTTTGAACTGACCAGTAAGCTTATTAGTATAGATTTTTGTCCAGAATGCTGAAGTCTTGCCAAAACACATTTTGGAGGTATATTTACATGGACCATAAAGCATCTCAATAAATCCTCTTCTGTTCTGTATTTTGTCGTTTTGTTTAACCTATTTTTAGATTTCTACCTGGATTGTGTCGGGCAATCGCAACCATTTGTCTAACATGGGGCGGCTGACAGAGGAGCGTCACCAATGCAGATTTGAAAAGTCACATGTTTCACTGCCCTGATTGTTGTAGGTCTGGACTTGCATCCAGCCTCGAGGTCCATCCATCACAAAGCACCAGGCTCACAAACCTCAGCTCAAACTGTCACACTATGTTTTCAGAAACACATCATACCGTTTAGCTGTAGGTTTGTGACCAGGACGCTGTTAATTTTTTCCATAGAAAAATGTGGGAAAATGGCAAATGTCCTGCAGGAAGCTGTACTTCAGGACACCTGGGAACTACTCTACCACTCACTCTATTAAGCTGAATAGACCAATCACTCAGTGTATTTAAGTAATCAGTCGCTCAGTTTGATGTGTAAGTGTGTGTGTGTGTGTGTCTTACAGGGTCCCAGAGGACGATCTGTCTCTGGTTCCAGGGTGAGCTGCCAGTGGACAGAAGCATCTTCAACCCTCCGATGTATAAAACCTTACTGGCTCTGTGAGTCTTGGTGTTGGACACCTGCAGAAACATTAATAACATCATTTTGTTTTCTGTTTTCTCACAATCAGACATAATGGACGCCTCAAAAACACACCTGCAGAATCTTTCCTGTCCTTGGGTCCAGGACTCGAACCCGCCTGTCCTTGGACGTGATTGCCAGCCTGCTGCCATCACTGTTAAAGCTGACGGACAGCAGCAGCGTATCAGGTGGGTAGCGGTTATAGATGGGCTTCAGAATGACCCGGACCGGGTACCTGAGCACTGAGCCTACTTGGGACACATCCCAGAGGAGGACCTGAGGCATAAGAGAGACGTCAGGACTGCTAATGCAGGTTGAGTTCACTAAAGCCTTAACACACATAAAAAAGATTGCTCAATCTGATGAAGCTATGTGCACAAGTTTACACCTGCAGTTTACTGGAAATAGTTTAATTAGAAATAATTAAGACTCGACTTCCAGCAGTAGTCAATGAGGTTCCTGACCTTGTAGTCGTAGGCGGAGGTAAGCAGCAGGTTCTCAGCTGTTGGATGCCACTCAATAAGTCCCACCCTCCTGGAGTGACCAATCAGAGTCTTCCTGGCCTTGGTGAGGTTTTGTTGGACACCACAGACCGGGATGTCCCAGATCTTCACCTGCATACACGTGCACATACTGGGCTGTTTTCACTATACTTGTGAGGACTAGACAAAATGTCCTCGGACCCAAAGTCTAAATTTTATTTTGTCCCTCACATAGATAGATATTTCTGAACAGGAGTGGAACAGCGCTTACGGTGCAATCCTCTGAGCATGAGGCGACGCAGTGATCGTCAAACGGGTTCCACTTGACGTCCAGGACCCTCCCACTGTGACCGCACACCCTCGGGTGCTGAGGGTCCACCCTGCCCGTCTGAGAGAGCAAGATAAAAGCATTTACTGTCTATGCCACAGCAGCAGAAATGATCATTCACACCAACTTACTTACAGGTTTTTTCAACAAATAACTGCAGAACAGACGTAGAGAAAGACTCATTTATTCTTTCATTATATGGTGAAACAATTGTTTAGAAAAAGAAGAGCTAGTGACTTCTATGTGGAGGTGCGCAGGCATCCTCTGACTGGTCTTCCTGAGTGAGATTTCCATAACTAAAGCATTTTTCATTGAGTAAGCAACAAAGCTTTTGGTCTGACGTTAATCCCATTATACAACTGGCCCTGTCTTACAGCTTTTTACTGGGCAACTTTGAATTAAAAGAACATAAAATGTATAATACTTTTTGCACAATATTAAAAAAAATGAAGTCTGACTTGCACAAACATAGCCTCATTGTACTACTAGTGATCAAAAACTCTGGAAGGCAGAAACAACATTTTCTAGCTGGTGTTAAATACCAGCCCGTTCGCATTCCCAGGGCATCAATAGCTACGCTTTGTCACGTCTTTAGTCTTCTGGTACTATGGCACCTTTTCGCTTCGTAGTTCAACGTACTGGAGAAAGCCCTTTAGTAATTGTTCAACACTAAAAATACAACTATAACCATCCGACTACAAAGGTGGTTAAAAACCGGAGTTTCTCTCAGGAGACTGGTGTTTGTTTCCTGAGTGGATCAAAAAGTCAACATTGGATCCTGTTAGTGATGTTATATAATTTCTGTAACTTACACAATTTACGTAATTTAAGTCACATAAGTAACAATAGTTATTTTAATCCACATCATGATCTTTTCCTAAACCTAAAAAGATAGTTTTGTTGCCTAAACCTAACCAATGTGCAATGTTTCACAACTTTAACCGCTAGTTTTATTTTGAAAGTCTAACCGGATGTTAACTTGACCGCAGAGACCTATGTGACGCCCTGGCAACAGGTTGAAAATCTGTAAGTCCTCTTTCTTTACTTAATGCATTCACCATATCTGCACAGTTTGTTCTGTTTTTTACAAAGTATCTTCTCTTTGTCTCATTTTTAGATGATGAGTCAGGACTACGCACATGATGGATAGGCAGAACTAAAAAGGACCCGCCCCCGGCGCACTCGGTCACCACGGCCATGAAGCAGGGATTTACTGAGCAGTAGTGGTTGTCATGGACACTGCGTGTGATTGGCACCCCATCATAGCTGTGCTCCTTGCTGGACGGCTTTCCGAAAACGTGGCGAAACTTTGAGCAGTGGAAAGATGAACGCCACGACATCTGGAGGACAGGAAGTACAAGGTTTTAAAACTTTATTAATTTTTAGAGTTACACTTTCTTTAACACTTTCATCTTGAGGACAGGAGGGATGGAAAAATGTGTGTATGGACCTACGTTATCTCATAATTGTGTTGTGGAAATTCAGCAGCTGCTTTATCTGGTCTTATCAATAATGCAATCAGCTGTCATTATTGGCTTTCATAATCTTATCAATAATAAATAAATTTCTTCACTTGCTGAACTTCTTAATCATCCGGCCACATACACACATACAAACTGTTAAGTCCATCATCCAGAACAGTTTGCTTGTGTCATTAAAGATTCATACAAACTTCCTGTTGATACAAATTACTCCCGACCTTTGACCTTTACTGTGGCTGGAAAAGATCAACTTACTGTAGAGAAAGGAGGGAAGAAAAGGAGAGACGATGACCCTTCATCCAATCAGATCATAGCTGCAGCAGTTTTACCCAAGTATTGTATTAAAGTGTTGAGGTACTTTTATGTATGTATTATATGTTATTTTATACTTCTCTACGTTTCAGAGACAGATATAGTGCTAATCATTTGGCAGATACAGGTACTGATTACTTTTCCAATTAAGTTTTAACATTAAAAAAGATATAACACATTCTTTTACACGAAATCCATATCCTCATCTCATTTCAGATATCTTTGTGCTGTTCCTTTATTTCCCCTCTAAACTTCTCACATTTTATTTATATAACTCTGATTAAATGATCCATTATTTCACATAAAACTTTATTTCTCACTTTCCTCCTTTCACTTGTTATCTTAAATATTTAATAATGATATGTTTTACCTCTCTTTAGTTTATCTGCATGTATCCTTTTTAAAAACCAGTTTGTCCAAATCAGTCCTAACAAATTTTCCTTCACTTTATTAAAATTAAAGGGGCAGCCTGTTGGGCCTCGTGGCTAAGTGGGTTAAGGTGCGGACCGTGAGCCTCCACGTGTTGCATCTAATTGCACATTTCTTTCTCTCTTACTTTCTATTGTCTCTCTACTGTTAACTCTAATAAACACATCAAATACCCTTTAAAACTTAATATAATATAAATTAAAACACATTTTCTTACCTCAGGCGGAGTCATGTAGAATCACTGAGTTCTCTTCCTGCAAACAAACGTATGTTGTTATTGTTAACAGTTTTTCAGACTATTATTGTGATACCCACCACCACACAACACCTATTTACAGCTAGTACTACTGCCAAAGTACTACAGTACTCTTCTGTGCGCTGGTACAAGGACAACTGCTGTGCCCTGCTGACTTCTGACTGCAGTGTGAGTGAGTGTGTTTTCCCTCCTGATCCATGACGTCTTGCCTCCCCTTCCACATTAGCTGAGCTGTTTATGCACGGCTGCACGCGCACAAACACCCCTCTACATCCGATACTGCTGCCGCCGCGCACACACACGATTACACACAGATGACACTATTAATGTTCATTATTAAAAATCTGTTGTACTTGGTGATGAACGATGATGTAGCTAATGACACTCTGAGAGCTGAGAGAAAGTATTTCATCTTACAAATCGGGAAAGCTTAATCGACTGCAGTAAATGCTACAGGTGAAACTGAAAAAATGTGAATTTCATGGAGAAGTTCATTTGGTGGCGCCAGAACCAGGCTGAGATTAAAAGCTCAGGAAACATTAGCAGGTGTTTTGAGTTAATTAGCTGATTAGCACTCTTCTCAGGTTGACATTTCTGTATTAGAAAATTATTTATTCTAAAACTTTAATACATTTTGAGATACTGGAGTTTTTATTTCTATTTAGAAATAAATTATGGAAGAAAATAAACTGCACTTTTTTAATTTTGTCAGTACTTTTGATTGAAGACTACTGATTTATCTAGTATTATTAAAATTATATTTTACTATAATTTATATTTAATTTGTAGTAACATATTGTGGTACTTTACTTGTGTATTTCCATCTAATACTGCTTAATTACATTTTAGAAGGGCATACAGTACTTGTTACTCTATTGTGTTTTATTTTACAGTTGTAGTTAGATGACAGTGAAAACAACACCAGTAGTTTCACAATATACTTTGACACCTTTCAACATTTAACATTGAGTCTGAGTCACAAAAGTAAAATAGATTTTTGTTTCAGACCTTTATAATAATATTTCACTGCATAGCCAGTGTATAAAGAGACGCTCCACCTGGACCAGCTCCAACAATAAATACTGCTTACATGTTAAAAAAAAACGTCAGGAAGAAGACGTCATCAGGAGCCACGGCTCCTGATGACGTCTTCTTCCTGGAAAGATTATCTAACACAAGCCTGTGGGGTTTTTTTGGACAAAGCAGGTTTTATTGTCTTTGTTGCTACTGATTTGGTAACATCTGACACACCCACCAAACAAGAGAAAATGTACCTCAAAGCCCATTGCACACGCTTTCAAGGAAATAAGTTTTTCAACCTGGAAACTGCAGCACAACAGCGCACACATTTCAGATTGAACCTATCCCTGATGCGTCTTGGTAATGATCATTAAAAAACATCCAATTAAAGTCTGTGGTTATAGACAGGTTTTTCTGCAGTTGTATATTCTCTATTTATTTAAGTCATATTGATCAAATATGGAAACATATTTATAGTTGACATCATCAATCTTTCTCTGAAGTTATGAAAAGCACACTTGTTCTCTAAATTAAAACTTTAAGCAATAAATTGTTTATACAACTGCACAAATAAAAAGCTTGTAAAAAACAACAACTCTGGATTGGACTGAATATCCAGATATTTTTTCCATTGGATATCTTATGTGCAGATTTTAAATATTTTTGAGACAAATCTGTGATCCTGATGCATTCTTTTTCTAGAAGCATCCACCATTATACTGGCACTGGACATTTATATTGTCCAAAATGACTGTACTTGCCTAGATGTTAATCAGGTGTCAAACAAATACAAGACAATACAAAATATATATGAACGTAATAAGTAAGAGGTTGAAGAAAGAGCTGAAGATGGCTATAATTGGAGATGTTGAGGTAATGAGTTGTTGTGTTCATTTGTGGTTCAAATGTTTTGGGAATGATAATCTCTGATGTCTGAGTGGTTTTGTTGGTTTGGGGTTCAGACGTGGGAACGGTAATCTCTTAAGTCTGGATGGCTGTGTTAGTTTGGGGTTCAGACGTGGGAATGACAATCTCTGTAGTCTGGATGGTTGTGTTAGTTTGGGGTTCAGACGTGGGAATGTTGAACTCTGTAGTCTGGATGGTTGTGGTTATATGAGTAATTGTTGATGGTAGAGATGTTGTGATTGATGGTGCAGTGGTTGTGAATGTAATGTTGGTTGTTGGTGTTTCTATGGTTGCAGGCACAGCAGTACTACTGGGAGATGCAGTTGTAGTAGAGAGAACGGTTGTGGTAGTACCAAGGCCAGAGGCAAGAGGAGCAGATGGACTGATTTTGGATGTAGCAGGAATTTTTGGCCCACCCTCTCGTGATGCACCACCAACTCCTGCTGCAACACCACCTCCCAACAAACCACCAATTCCCGCTGCAATACCACCTCCCAGCAAACCACCAACTCCCAGTGCACCACCACCTCCGCCTCTTCCCTCACTTTCACTATGCCCACCATCCTCATTACTTCCATCCTCATTACTTTCTGAATTATTCGTTCTAGTGGTGGTTGTAGTTGTAGTAGAAGTAGTAGTTGTAGTTTTAGTGGTAGTTGTTGGGAGTATGGTTGTTGGTGGAAATGTAGTAGTTTGACGTTTAGTTGTTGTAGGAACAGTCGATGTTGGTTCAGTGGCAGTGGTAGTTGAGACAGAAGTTGTGGTTGTAGAGTGAGTGGTTGTTGGTAAAATAGTAGTTGTTGTTTCTGGAGTTGTGGGTATAGTGGTGTGAGTAGCAGTAGTTGATGGAATGCTATTTGTAGTAGTTGAAGTGGCAGATGTGGTTGAAGCTTGGGCTGGGCACTTTTTTTTCATTTCTGGGTAGAACTCAGCAACAGTTGTGTCGAGAGAACATTGTGTATTGGGAAACACCTCAAATCTTGTGTACATTGTGCTCAGTTTTTGGTGGAGCTCTCTCAAAGTCTTTGTCTGCAGATATTTTAATGTGGTTTCATCTGCAATGTTTCCCCCCCAGTGTGCACTTGCTAGCCACTTATTCTTTTTGCGACTGTAAAAGCAGAATGCTGACCAGAGAATGGAGGGTATATTAATTTTCTTGTTGAGTTTGTTGTTGCCAGGCTTTGCTCCTGTCACTACAAAGCCTTCAATGTCACCGTTATTGTTGATGCAATACTTGTCCAGAACATTTTTGACACAGTTCTCCATTGTTTCCCAGCTGCCACTGTTGAAAGTCACTGCTTGTGGAACAATGTTTGTCAGGGTGAACGTTGAGATTTTGTCATCTTGATCAAATGCATGACACGTTGGAAATAAGTGGCCCCTATTATAGCCTATATCAAAGCAACCTTTATAATCACTGTTGCTGGCCTGGTGGGCCAATTTGTCATCCCTCATGTTGTTTGTGTTTTTTTTCTTCCAGCTGCAAAAGTGGGAAGGCTCAGTCAGTGGTAAGATAAAATAAACTACCAGAAAGTGTATAAGCAGTCCTCATATTACTCACTGATTAAACACTGATTAAAACAACAATGTAAGGACATCCTGCTGATCAATACAATGAAGTAAAAGGTGCAAAATATACTTTTCCAAGGTCAAGGGATAACAATGTTGGCCTTCATCAGATTAAACCAACACTGTGGGTAAGTTTTAAGCAAGATATCACCTTTTTTTACAGAGAAAGAGACACTTTTCACAAGACCAGAAGACCAATCAGATTTGGAAAAAGTAGCATCACTGTCTCTTCAATTGGAATTGCTGTCAGAGTTTGAGGCGATGACAGACAAACCCCCTATCTTACCTGGCAGTATTTATACTGCATCAGTGTCTAAACTAAAAGTTAGTTAATGAATGTATTTTCATGAGTGAACAAAATAAAAACACACCTGTGGCTCAATCTTCCAGTTGTTTCTGGGTCTCTTCCCTCCTACAACCCCTCTGTACTTGTAAGCAGAAAACACTGGAATCTTGTTTTCGATGTCGTAGAGCGTCATAAACCTTTTCTTGTTCTTAAAAGTCTGGCAAATGAGTTTGTATCGGTTCTGGTTCTGGGTCACAATTTTGTCGCCCTCCAAGATTCCTGAGACCTGTGGTGGAGTTTTCTGAAGAAGAAACTCAGCACAGTCCGACATTGAATCCACCACCTCAGTTACTGTGGGAGCAAAGGACAGGAGGACGGCAGCGAGGACCAGCAGACACCATGTCTTTGGGTACGTCATCATCCCACACTGTATTTTTCATCAGGGGAAAGAACAAGGAATTTTTAAACATTACAGTTTACTTTTCCACAACCACACCAGCAGTTGATTTTCTTTTGCTATGTATATCGTAAATAAATACTTAACCAGGAGTGTAAAGTAAAGTTGCTTGATTATAAGATTGCAGTGAGTGCAAACATGGACAATTACCAGCATGATATTTGAAACATGTGAAAAGCTTCCCCTCCAGATAACTATAGTGGAGGAGAAAGTACAATCAGAGTCAGAGACTGGCTTATTATTGGTTTATACTCATATATAAGGACATTATTATATATTTCTATGCACACACAGCAACCATGCAGTCCATAACAAATTTCCTTTGGAGGACAATAAAGTATACTACTACTACTACTACTACTACTACTACTACTACTACTACATTCGGATTCAGAATCAGAATAAGGTTAAACGGCCAGATATGTGTACACACACTAGGAATTTGACTCCGGTGTTACATTGCGCTTAATGTATATACACAGAACAAACATAAACAAAAAGTTCAGCAAGAAGCAGACACAGACTTCTGTGTACAGTACACAAATAAACACAAACTAGATAAAAGCAACAACATCCCCTAAATAATTCACTCTGAAATGTAGTGACGTATAAGTAGACATAAATGGAAATACCATTAAGTAAAGAACAACCTTGATTTTGTACTTAAGTAGGGTACTTGGATAAATGTATTTTCCAGCATTGCCAATTTCACTTTCTTGCGTCACTGAGAGGTGACAATGAGCTGCAGTTTGAGACATGCTAGTTAAATGGAAAGCACCCCTGGCCCTTCCTCACCCGTCCAACACAGGTGGGACTTATGTCCATGACTAGCTAACAAGCTAACTGTTTTAGCTGTTCGTTTATGGACTGTATAAAATGTGTACGTCGAAGCTATAATCATGGTGGCCTTCTATGGAGGACGGATTCTGACATAAAGGGAAATAAATACAGAAATAAATGAATGCTTAATAAATAACTAAGCATCCAATTAAATGCATAAAAAATAAAGTAGATAAATAAATAAATGTAGGCAGTAATTAACATATACAATAAGACATCAATGTATATATCTCTTTTAATCAGCTTTTTTATTTATTCAACGTTGTAAAAATTACCTTATTTATTTATTGTCCATTATAATCCTCAACTTCACTTATTAATTACTTATTTTTTTAAGTATTTATTTATGTGTGTGTGTTTTAATATTTTTGTCTGTTTTATAAATTCTTTGCATTTCTACCCTATTTATTTCCACAATGGTTATATATTTCTGCCTCCTCTTTTTTACATTTCCCTATGCATTTCTGCCTCATTATGCATTTAAGGAGCGGCTGTGTTTCAAGGGGTCAACTTCTCTACTATTGGTGGATCAGTCAGTGACAGAGTTCGACTCTAAACTCACACATCAACAAGCCTTGCTTCTCAAACTGTCACAAGAGATGGCTTCCTTTAGTGAACATAAGTGATTAGCAACTCTATCTGAGGACAATTCCACCAGCCATGTCTTCCTTTGTTTTCGTGTGGATGCTCTGACAGTGTTTTCTGTTTGCTGTATGCACGGACACAGCCCTGCGGTAAAGGTGAGCCGTTGTTTGACACGTATTATGCATTTTTATTATTAGTTGCTAATCATTTATGTTCACTAAAGGAAGCCATCTCTTGTGACAGCGTGAGTTTACACCAAAGATTCACAACAATACAAGTTAAAATTTTAAACTACTTGCATAAAACTGTGGTTTGCAACATTAAAACCTCCCAGTTAGTCCACTGCGAAGGGATGGGACTGTATTTTTTTCTCCATCAGCTACTTGTGGTGCAGCTTCGTGCTGCCTTCATGGGAATGGGAAGTCAGAGAATCATCTCTAAATTTGTGTATTAGAAACAGCCCTGATACATTTATGTCTCATTGTATAATTTAATTACTGCCTACATTTATTTATTTGCTTCATTTTTTGTGCATTTAATCAAATGCTTATTTATTTATTGAGCATTTACTTATTTCTGTATTTATTTCTGAAACTCTCTGGATCTGTCCTCGATAGCCTTTGTTCTCAAATAAAGGAGAAAATGGCAAGTTAAGCTGATCAATCAAGTTTAATTTAAAATGCAAAATCACCAAATGACATGGTCCCAATAAACTGTAGAAAAATGCACCGGAATAAAATACACAGTCAAATACAGAAGGCACATGATAAAACACAAGATAAAATCATCATAAAATCAACAAAATAAAAATTGCAAAATGATTTAATAAGTGCAAGCTTGCTAAGTCCTGTTTTATTTTTGCCCAAACTAAAACCTTTATCAAACAAGTTGTGTGGTGCTCTTACACTGGATTGTACTGACAGGTGTTTCTGTTATTTTGTCCACCCCATTCATATCATTGAGGCTAGGCTAAATAACAGACAAACCTCTTTAAAATACCTTGCATTTCTGTGCGAACATGAAATGTTAACATCTTTATTTTGTAACAAAGCTGTAAAATCGAAGGCGCTTTGGGCCAAATTGATTATTTAACCACATCAAAAGTTTAAGCTGTCAAGCAGAACACCTGTAAATAAAATCAGTAGTTGAACCTGGACAAGCAAATGATTATTTACTAATTCGTATGCATGTTTTCTTCACATTATACAAACAGGCCCAGTGGTCAAAAAGCTTCTCACTGAGAAAAACATTGTGATAGCAGCATCTTTTTGAACATAGAACCATTTTACAAAGAAAGTATAAATCAAGGAAATATTTACTATTTTGAGTTTAAGCATTTTGATGCTGTAATTAATTTGATTATTGATTAATCCGATGTTGGCATTTGTTTGATATAATTGAATATTTTAAACAAGACCTGCTTTAGATGTCACTGTGGGCTCTGGGAAACTGTGGTGGGCTTTTTATTGTATAACATTCTACAATTAATCGATTCATTGAGAAAATAATATGCACATAACAAAATAAATCAAGATAAACTTACCATCTTAGATCAGAGCTTCATGAAATCCGCTGAATCAGTCAAGCAATTAAAGTCATGTCCTTTTATTAAACAGTAACCGTACCTTAAATACTTAGTGTGACGGAAGTCCGATTTTATTTTCAGTAGAGGTGCAGCACCTCCATCAAGATTGGTCTTTTTTTCACATTTGAGACGTCAGCGAATTACTGATTACAGAAGTACACTGGAGATTTTCCCTTACCGGTGTGGGTATTTGTTCTCACAATCTTCTGCAATCTTGCAGAAACCAAATGTGAGACTTGTTCTTTACTCGATTATTTCAATGTCATGCATCTTTATACTTTTTATTCCAGTAGATTTGTCTATCAGCTTGAGCTACTTTTCATTTTATAACCTTCCTCTTTCTGTCCAGTGGAAACCATGTATCTAGAAAATGTGTTGATATTGAGTGTTTGTGATAAACAGTCTTTATGGGCTGAGAATGTCACCGTCCACCTTCTTCTTCAGCTAAATAAACTATTTAAACCCTCCTTGGATCAGCTGGAAAATGTATCGTCACAAACCTGAAAACAGGACTGTTTTTCTGAGCTCATGAAAAGCTGACTTGTTCGAGATACGTAGTTCTCACAGGACAGCAACGCAAACACATGATGATTTTATAGACCATGATGCATTGTGTTGGATTAAAGTACCCAACAGGATGTAAAGGAGTCAAAGTAAGGTCAACCTGAAAGATCTACAGCAGTAAAATGCAACATACACATTAATGCGGCAGGAATATTAATCCAGAAACATCAGATATAAACACCGATGAGGAACATTTTACTGCACTATGAGTACATTTAGCTGATAATACTTACATACTTTTACTTAATTAAGATGTGAACGCAGCACTTTTACTTGTGTTGTAGTATATGTAGTATTTTCACAGTGTGGTATTAGTGTTTTTACTTCAGTAAAGGATCTGAATACTTCTTAGACCTCTGGTTTTAGAAACACTGGTGGCAAATTGTATGGTAATAGGGAAGTAGAACTAATTTTATGAGGAGTTGCCTGTACAGGCACACAGTCTGTAGGAGGTGTGGACATGGTAGCAGCACCACTGTCCTCACAACAAAAATGGCCATTTAGCTTGATAATTGTGCAGCTTATTTCGACCCATGTTTGTATTATAGTGACCACCAGTGACCGTGGGATGGTTGCAACTACAACACTTTTTGTTGTTTTCCTTGCGTTCAACATCACTGGACATACAGTACAAAACATCCAGTAAGCCTTTTGCTGGACTGATCCAGGAGAGGCTTAACTAAACCTCCTGCTCCTTCCAATGATGCTAGAAATGCCTCTGCCATTCCTGGAATTTCACTTCCACTAAATATTCCTGTGATAAACAATCTATCACCAAAAAGAAAAGCAATCCGCATTTGATTAAATGCGATCTTGATTAAATAAATGTTGATTGATTGTGTATTTATTTATTAAATAGGTAGCGGTGGTACTGGATCAGTCTTTTCTAACTTCTGTCTTTCTTCATTGTTGTAGTGACTGTCATGGTTGCAGTAGTTAGCAGTATTAGTAGTTAGGGGGTGGTTATTGGTGGCATGATGATGAAGTCGGGTTTTCATTCTGTTTGGATACCGCCACACTCAAAGGATTTATTTTACACCTATTTAATAGTTTTAAATTATAAATGTATGAAACTATCAAAACTTCACACGAAATCTAATCTTAAACTAATCAGTAAAACCAATGTTTATGTTCTTGCGCCCACTGATATCACAAATTTGAATCGCTGATTACCTTCCCACAGCTATCATTTACAGTGGCTTAGTTGAAAAAAGGGGTAAAGAATCAGCTGCTGCTCTTTAGCTTTATGACTCCTGTTGTTAGTTCAGTGGCTGATTAAATTGTTGAGCTTCTTAATATCCTTTCAACAGGAACAGTGCAGCTGGGGAGCTGAAAAAACATCAGCCTGACAAACCGTATTAATCAGATACACTAAACATTGTTTTTTCAATTAGGCAAACAAAAGTTCTCTGTAAACAAGCTACAAGTTTGACTTTCACAGGAGCCAAAAAACACTAATTGTTTTACTTTACTGATGCCAAAAAATGAAAATAACTAATCTATGCTTGTGACAGCTGCAGTCTTTATTGTAGTCAGCCAAAGAAACGCACATGTGAGTGAGTAAGTACATACATTTTAATGTATATATTTACATAAACGTTTATATTTATATAAACAGAAATTTGAGTCACAATATGCAAAAAGGACTGAGTTGCAACATGTGTAAATCCAAGCAATTTTATAAAAGATTAGGTGTAGTGAATTGTGCAACTAAAATAATCTCTTACTTCAAGTACTGTAAATTAGTTTTAAAAGTTGAAAAGTATATAACCTTTTATATCTCATTATTTACCACATTATTAAAAGAAATAGGATTTCCTCTGTGAAATGTAAAAAATTCAAAGCCTCTCTTTACCTGAAACTTGAAGTTATCTTTGGTAACACTTTCCAGTAGAGTAGGCAATACAAATTGTGAGTAGATGCTACAAGTGAGGAACGAATCAGGAGCTACTGATAATTCATGATTTGTTAATAAGTGGTTGATTAACTGATGATTAAATGATTTACTAGAATGGAAACATTTAGGAGCACACAAAGCACAGTGAAAAATGTTTAATTTACACAGGTTATTAACAAACATTTTATTATAATCATATTTATAGAACGTGCATGTGCTCCTTCTTCTTATATGCAGTTTGCACAGTGGGGGGATTGTGGAAGTGATGACCCTGGACACTCGGCAGAGGCCCAAAATATTTGCTTTTAGAATTTCAGATTCTGATTCTCATGGCTTTCAAACACTTTATCAACCAAAATAGGGACTGAAGCAATGAACATATGTATCCTAGAACAAAAGTTGCCACATTTTATTTATTTTATTGCTCAAAATAGACTGTCCATGTGGAGGGCACATAACATGGATCATGATCAGATGGACAGAGCTTTAGTTCAGAACAGCGATCCGGCTCATTCATCATACCTAATTGATTGCAGTTTGTGAGATCCCATAGTGTGACTCACCGTGTATGAAGTTTAACACTGGTCACTAGATGGTGCTCTGACACAGATGTAAATAAGCCCCTCAGGGACTGTGGGACATGACTTGAAATCTAGTGTACACATATAGGCTATATATATAGCCTGATATGGGATTCTTAAAATCAGATTTTTATTATTTTTTTATGATTCTTTTTTCCCCTTCTTTTCAGAAAGACATACAAAGATTATCACTAATTTATGTTATGTGTACTAATGAATCCTCTTCCGGATAACTGTTTTATTTTTTATAAATAGTACTTTGAACAAAAGTACATATGATGTTCCAAACACCAGAGTAGCCAAAAAGGGAGCTGCAGATTGCCTTCTGGTGGACAAACTATGCAATAAAAAGTCTCCTGAGTGAAAGATCTGTCTTCTTCTTCTTTTTAATTGTCATTTATTGGCTGTAATAAATACCAATACTGATATATCTGTAATTTGCTCATATCGGCCAATAATATTAGCATGATAATTTATTGGTCAGGC
Source organism: Lepomis gibbosus (assembly GCA_029875015.1). Taxonomy (NCBI): domain Eukaryota; kingdom Metazoa; phylum Chordata; class Actinopteri; order Centrarchiformes; family Centrarchidae; genus Lepomis; species Lepomis gibbosus. The sequence continues at coordinate 3,418 of JAPMOB010018806.1, read as the reverse complement.
TCTTATAAATACTTACATATATATACACACACAGAGTATGTTAGCTGCTGATCAATTTTATAAGTTTAATTAAACCAAAAACATAAGTGTGTGACCACAGAGTCTCCACATTTTTCATCAAAGCAGAAACCCAAAGAAACACCATCAGTAACAGATGTGTTTTTTAAGATAAAGGAGGGCCAGATATTGTGGTAAGTGGGCCCTGTGGCAGGATTATATGTGATGGGAGACATGGTCAAATTAAGATATGGGAGGGCCAGATGTTGTGACGAAAAGGCCAGATGTAGACCTATCCAGCCCACTTATGTCAGTGACGTAGGTGGGCTGGATGTAAATGCAGGACCAGACATTGGGATGACTACACCAGATGTAGATGCGGGAGGATGCTATCCAGTGCAGAGTACTATTTTTAAGATTCAGGATGTACAAAGATGTAGGCCTACACATAAAAGGTTGTAAGGTTTTTTGCCCTGACTCTCTGTTTACCACTTCCTGAAAAACTCTGATAACCATGAAGGATGTGGTTGACAATATGGTTTGAAAACACTTTCAAACAAGACCATAACCACCCCAGTTTTACATCATTTTTACCTTTGAGGGTAAACTTTATCCAAAAAGCATTATATAAAGTTACATCACCTCTGAAAGACTGATTCTGCATAATGAATGCTTTTACTTTAGATACTTAAAGCACATAATTTCCTCACAATGCTTCTGCAATTATACATGTAGGACATTGAATGTAGAACTTTTACTTGTATATGAGTGTTTTTACGTTGTTGTACTGGCAGTTTTTACTTCAGGTAGGTAACCCTAACACATTATAGGGTGAAATTGAGTTTTGTAACTCCCTTCTGCTATAGCAGACAATATATATCAATCAAGAATCAATTATGAAAAATGGTAACAGAAATAATCTATCATCACTGGAGCAGTGCCAAGGATGAAGCTTGGGGGAAGTTTTAATTACCCGCTGCAGAGCCCTCCGCTCCTGGGCCGTGCACATCCCATGCCAGTTTGTGATGTTTCCAGTCAGGATGCTTTCTACCGCTCCTCTGTAAAAGCTGACAAGAAGTTGGCGTGAGAATTTGGTGTTCTTAAGCTTCCTCAAGAAATACAGTCGTTTCTGATCTTTATCCACCAGCTGGTGGAGATGTGTCATGACCATGTCAGGTTCTCCATGATGCTGATTCCCAGGAACTAAAGTTAAAGGATCTGGGTACTTTTAAAAATGTAGTTTAAGAGGATCTGGAAATTAAACCCCATCAAACTTTCAATGTGACTTTGCTCTAAGAGTTCAGACAGTCAAAGGTTTACACTCACACATGTACAGTCCTCCAATATTTCAAAAATATGATCTATGTTGCCGTGGAGACAGAATGCTATGATTAGTTGACGATGTCATAATCAGAACAGAATCAGACTCTCTTTAGTCCTTGTGGTTTTCGGGATGTGTGTGGTTTATAAAGGAAACAAGAAAGTTCCTGCCTCTTTGACCAAAACAGTACAGGGTTGAGAAATGTGTGTGTGACAATGCTTTGCAAACTTTATGACCAGACACGAAACCCCCACTAGTTTGAGACGAAGGTTTGCCTGTGAGGTTCAACTTAAATTGACTTATTTCACCATCAGAGCTGCCGAACACAGGTAAGAAAACTTGGTCTGATGTGTGCCAATACTGACTAGTATTATAAAGGACAACAAGCTGCTGTTTCTTGATTATTATACTGATAGAAAGTAAGTACAGTAGTTTTAAAATGACAGAAAGACGTGGAACCACATATTTTGTGCCTAAATAATTTTCATTATCAAAAGCTAATTAAATTGGGACAAAAGTAAAAGATAAGTACCGGTACATACAAATGTAAACAAGCTTGCCCTGAGACTGGCATTAATGTGTTAGTTATAATCACTGTTAGTGGAAATATTGTGCTAACTTTCTTATATATATATTTTTAGAAAAGATTTACATTCAGTGAAGAAATCTGCACTCTCAGCCTGAAATAGTTTCTCTTAATATCTTAGCCTGGAAGCCCTTGTGAAGAGTTGTGAAGTGTATTGTCTATTTGTTTTTTGTAATGTATACACGTGATGTAGAGCTTACTGTACCGAAAACAAATTCCACCAGCATTGTCGTGTGGCTTAAACAATTACTCTTTTCTCTCTGAACTACTCTTAAAAAAAAAACTACATGTAACTTTGCTACTGTATAAGTGAGTTAACACCTCAACTGTATCTTTTACACATAGTACAATTATGTTGCATTTCAAAACTTGATTAAATTAAAAGGAGAGAAATCATTACAAATGTAAAAAGCTGTTGACTCTGTCTTTAAAATGTGCTGGTAAGGTTCAGCTTCTTAAACCGCAAAAAAATTATAACCACAACAGTTTCAGTTTGAGACGGTTTGAGATTGAGGTTTTTTTTTTATGAGTAAGCTAGGAATACGTCTGTGTGGAAAAAGATTGACATGTCAATATATGGTGTACTGGAAACCCCCCCGAATCTATCAGTCTAAATTTAATTCATGCTTAATTTTGATGTGATTATACGTGGAAGGACAAATGTTTGTTTAGTTACCTGCTATAGATCATTAAGTTGAATCAGTACCTTCTCTGATGCCATTTTAAAAAAACACTTCAAGGTTCACAAAGGTTGTGGTTTCCTGTCCATAGTTGCTCTGCAGCTTAATGGCATCACAAGGAAACCGCTGCGGTAATACCAAGGAGGCGTCTGGGATATCAGGCCAGCTGGAGCAGACTCTGAGGTGCATCTCTTTAATGGTGAGGAGATACACATTCGCAGACCATAGTCATTCACCACTAAAGGAGAATTGTATATTTGATGCCATCTCTGTCAGTTACTGAAGCCAAAGAAAGAAAAGAAAACATGAGTCTCCCCCACTGACTAATAGACTGTCTGAGTTTTCTAAGACTCAGTTATTAAGGCCAGTTATTAACTTTGCTAACTCTGCTTTTCCTTTATGTCTGTTCTTGTCACCTGTAGGATTCCAATCAACACTCGTCTACCTCTTTTGGACAACAATCCCATCCTTTGGACACCACACAGCGGTGAGAAAGTCCTCGAAAAATCTCCAACAACCAGCAGAAGCAGAGAGCTAAAGCTAATTGTCGCAATAACTAAGGCTACATTCAGACTGCAGGCCAATGTGACCCAAATCCATTTTTTTTTGCCTATATGTGATCCAAATCCGAAACAGATCGGATCTTATCCAGCGACCTCAGTCTGGACACTCAGGTCGCATTTGATGCGACTTTGCCCACATGGAAAGAACCTATATAAACATATATGTTTTACTATAGGTTTTGATATATGTGTTAAATATATGTGACATATATAAAATTGGCCGTTTTCCTATATTATATGTACATATATGCACATATATGTACATATATGT
>JAPMOB010018805.1:0-12285 GCA_029875015.1 Lepomis gibbosus | reverse complement strand
AACACCTGAGACACGCCCAGCAAACGGGAGAAAACATACCTCGAAGCCCGTTGCAGAACGTTGCGCAACGTTGCAAGGAAGCATGTTGTTCAATCAGAAAACGTTGCAAACCGGTGCAAAACGTTTTGAGATTGAACTCGCCCCTGATTAGTGAGTAGGACCTAACAGGAGGCGCATGGAGCTTGTGATTGAGGAGCAGATCTGTCACACAAGGATGACGATGGAATGAATTTGTAACTGCGTGACTGTTAAAACGGGCCAGATGCGCTGTATAATTAACCTACATTTTAATCACCGTCTTCACGATTAGCTAATGGCATTCTTTCAAATCGCAATTTCGATTTGAAAACGATTAATCGTTCAGCTCTAACTCGTGTATCAATAAACATCCAGACATCACCAGATAGAATAAGACTTTATTTGACTTTAGTTTTATTTTGTACATATGAAATTTACCCATTAAAATTGTGCTTGTGAAAAAATTGCGCTTGTGTAAAATTGTGCTTTACAATGAAGCACTTTGAGTTTGTTATATCAATTATATAGGGATTCTGTTTTATTTATTTTTACCTAAAATCCTATATATCCATCCAAAACTTCATTGATAAGGGGAAGTCATGACAAAAATGCAAAAATGTCTCAGTATAACAAACATAATATTAAAAACATAACATTTACAGTTGAATTCAGTAACATTTGTGGGGGATATTTTATGCCTCTGTTCTAAAGTGGACAGTAGAGAGGTGATTTTTTATTTTATTTTTATAATGTATTTGTAGAAATTTCAAATGGCATATCTATGGGTTAGGTGAATCAGAGTTGTCTTATTGTGAATTCCACAAAAAGTTTACCTTGGTGAACACCTAAGTGACTGAAAGTTTCTTAACTTACTAATAGCTCAGATCTCATGAACTGAGAAGATGCACTGTAATAAACACATCATTTAATGTTTTGGTTGTTTGTGATAACAAATCCATAGCAATAATTCTTACTGTTGGGAAGGAGGCGTTTAGTGGCTGAAATCTTCTTCCACCAATCATACCTGTTGAAACAGATGATTTAATGGAATGACAGGCTGTCCCCCTCCCACTTTTAGCCATACTCGAATCAGACTCATCGGCTCACACCGGCTCTTAGGAAATAGACTTATACTCAGCTTAACATCACTCACTTCCTCTCATCTTAATTAGACTTGGCTCCTGCCCAGGCGACCTGCTCTGGAGCTTTACTAGCTTCAGATGATCCATCCACTTTTTGAGAAGCAATCTAATGGGACCTCATGCTGTCTGCTAGCTCCATATCTCATCCTTGCTCAGTCCTGCTGAGCTGGCCTGGATTTGTTTTAACAGTGGTTTGTTCGGTGGAATAATGGGAAATCAGATTTTCTTTTATGCTTTTATAGTTTTTAAATGCAGGCGGTATGTACAGCTGAATGTCGGGCTCTAACAGAGCAGTGTGTTTGTGTGTGTACATCAGCTCATGCCCATCGAAATTGGCGAGGAGGGGTTTAAAACAGTTCACCTCTAATCTCATTACTCAAATGGGATCAGGCTGTCTGAGACATCCCAGCATCCCCCCGTAGAAAAACAACTCTTGTATGGTGTTGAAGTACACTTCACACAACTGATGCCCACTTCTAACACACCTTGTAATGTATAGTAACTTGTTGTGTTCATTCATAAATTTCTATTGCTATTGCATTAACTTTGTTTTAAATGCTACCAAAGCATAAAGACAAAATGTATGTGCCTTTGGGGTTTGTAGTAAAGAATTTAAGCAGGTTAAACAGTTCAAGCATGTTTGTGGATGCTAATTAATGATATATATTAGTGTTATTCTGAATAACACTGTCTTCCTGACAGTACTGAATCTCTGCTGTTCGGAGTTGGATTCTTCTATTCTTGGTCTTACATTCACAAAATAGCTTTTAGCATCACTGTTTACAGACCCATCCAGAGAAAACTAATTGGAACATACCACATCCAATACCTGCAGCTTCTTGAAATTCCCTGCCAATGTTTAACTGGTCGAAAAACAGCAGATTGCACTCAACAACATGTAAATACCAGTCATTCATCTATCCAAAGCTGCTGCTGTGCCATGTATCAAACTTAATTATGATTGAAAGTTACCAAGCGCCACACTGAGATCATTGCAGTATTTTACAGGACCTGATATTTATCATTTATTGATCATACAGCCTGCCAAATGTTATACAAAAACAAGCAATAAACATGAACACTCGATCACTCTCCAGGTGATTATTACATTCCTTCCACAAAGGAATGAAGGTACAGCACCAGACTTAAGCCTTGGCCACCACCTGACTCTGCAATTGCTCATAAGGTGGTGTTGTTGTAGCACAGAAGACTCTTGGAACTAATTTTAGATGCATTCAGTGCCAGCGACTGACATACTGCCTGCATCTGCAAAACTTTAGACGTAGGTGTTGTTTTTGTCTTTGAAAGTACCTTCTATGGTAAACTGATCTGGGTTTTCCTGATTTCTTGGCCTCTCTTTGGAAGGTTGTTTTCATTAGAGTTTCTGTCTGTCCGTCTGTCTGTCCGTCCGTCCGTCCGTCCGGTCGGTACTGGCACTGTGTTGTTTGCAGATATTTTTGCTGCTGTAGTCTATAGACAAAATAAATAATATTTATAAAAGTATAATTTAATTTCTCAGACTTTGAAAATATGGCCTGGGGCTGCACTTTGGTTCAGCTGTGATGGTAATTAATTTATACTGAGAAATGCCAGACTCAAGTAGCATCATTTGTGGACATCTTTGTGGACATTAAGTCTAAAAATAAATAAATTTAAAACCTTTATGTCTTTTTCTGTTTTTTTGTTATGCTTTTGACTTGGTATGTTCTGGTGTTCAGGCTTTAGCCTGTTGGACTTTCATTGTGACATTATATTAAGGAAATTTGACTCTCTCATTTAGGATACCACAAAATACTCAGATGCTCAGATCCGTAAATTGGGATAAATACAGCTTTAGCACCAGATGTCAGGGAAACAGTGAGGACAATAAAATGCTGAATAGCCTGAGCACTGCTTTCTGTGTTTTCAGTGGAGCTATTATTATTTCATTATTGCTTAACAAGCTTTGTTAGGACAGATTTAATATGTTTTGGATACATTCAATGTTTTTTTCTGCACTGATATGTTGACGTGGATTCATTTTACTTATTGGGATGTCTTTGTAGATTTTAAAAATGATTCCAACAGATGTCAGCATTTGTCAGCATCTTGAATAAGTGATTTGTGTGTTTTTTTTGGAACTCAAGCTATTTTAGATTTTCCAAAACTGGGTTTCTTTTAAACCACTTTGTGTCCTCTCTTTGTCCTTATATAGTAGTTTTCTCTATGAATGGGCTGTTGTTTGTAATATTAATGTTTCATTTAATATTTACATAAACCTTTTGCATTTTCTGTAATATCTGTTGCACTGTACATTTAACCTGCCATTTGACATATTTATACTGGTACAAATTCTGTAATCTTGGTCTGACTTTCTGTCTGCTTTGCTCTCCACAGCCATCCGTTTTGGCCGGATGCCCCAGTCAGAGAAGCTAAAGCTGAAGGCGGAGATGGTAACAGGGGACAGGGAGGTGGTAAACCCCCAGCTTGCCGACCAGAAGACGCTTGCCAGGCAGATATACGAGGCCTACCTCAAGAACTTCAACATGAACAAGGCCAAGGCTCGAACCATTCTAACTGGCAAGACCAGCACCCCTGTACGTTCATTTAAAGTTTTGTGTGTGTGTGTGTGTGTGTGTGTGTATTTCTAGTTCATGGCTCTTATCATTACCAGTATTTCCCCACAGGTCAAGTTCATGTTGTCTTGCAACTTTTAATTTATTTCTTCCCCATCGGAGTAATATTAACCTCAATCTGAGCACATTCAAAATTTGCAATCAAACTAATGTCTCAACATGATCTGGCAGCCAGTACTTCAGAGGTTATGTGCTGCCACCACTGACAGAAATAACTTGCTCAATCAGTAATGCAACACACAAGCTGGACAAGGAAACATCTGTTTGCACCGAAATTATATAAAGAGCTAGTGTATGAGTCCATCCCTTCTCCCTCCACCGCCTGTTTCCCCTCCATCCCTGCATTCTTTTCATCACCCATCCCCAGTCTCACAAAAACATTCCCTCGCAGGCTCGTTTTTATTTTGTTTTTATCAAAAAGTTGGGTCGCCAAGCTGAGGGTCAGGGACACTTAGCCCAGAGTTGTTGTGAATTCCATGGATGGGTGTTTGAAGGTGTGAAATAGGTCAAGAGGGACAGGTCAGTTCAAGTGCACATGCTTGTTCAAACACAGACCTCCGCCACAGCTTGTGGAGATCAAAGCTTCATTTAGAGTCCAGAGGGAGTCTCTGGGGTTTGCAGCCACTGGAAAGCAGACTGTGGAAGGGCAGATATTGTGCGATCCACTCTTGATTTTAGAGTTGATTCATGATGTTGCAGCATTTTTATACTTGGAATTTCACATGAAAGTCATATTGCACCATTTGCCAAAGCTCAGCAACTTTGATTGTATGTGAACAGCACTTCATGAAAGAACGCCCTTCTAATTTTGTTGCAGCTTGCATTATTTAAAGACTAATTTAAATAAATATTCTGGAGAAATAATGTTTTGAAATGCTGAATATACTGTTGAAAGGGGACAGTTGATTGAGAAAACGTTCAACTTATTGGTCAAAATCACTGAAAAATTAAATGGTTAATCACCCTGTAGAAAAGGTGGATCCTCAGTCATCAACTCTTGTGGATCTAATTAATACCTGTAAGTCAGTAAATTTCCATCAGGTGTGACTCAACGTCTAGGAGGAATACTGAGCCATAATACTGTCACTGTTGCCTCTGCTTTGTATACAGCAAATATCAGTTTTATCATCCAACCCAACTGGTTATGATTTATCTTAACTGCACGTACAGTCTTCATTGGAAGTCCCTAAAAAAGAACAAGCAAGAATTGTAAAGCTGTTGCTGCTGTTCTGGGCTGCACTGTACGCTGGGTATGGATATAGGCATGTGTGGGGAAATTTAAGTCTAACTATCATCACTGGGGATGTAACTGATTGTTTTCAATATTGTTTATTCTGTCAATAGTGGATCCTCCAATTGAGTTATATGAGCAAGTTCAGCATGGCAAATCAAAAACTGAGGAGGACTATACATTGTTCTTATTTTTAGTTATGCTAGCATGGTGGCTCTCAGGATGACAATGTTGGTCTGTTGGTCAACCACTTTGGTCTAGACTAAAATATCTCAACAACTATAAAATGGTTAGCCATGACATGTTGTACAGAGATTCAGGGAATGAAGCCTACTTTGGTGATATCATGACTTTTCATCTAGAGCCATCATTAGACACACTTTAATATGTCTAATATTTTATAACCAAATTCCTACAAAAGTAAATACATTCCCATCAGCAACAGCTGCCCTTAGCAAATACTAGCACGCTAACATGCTACACAGTAGACCGTAAACCATGGTAAACATACCTGCTAAAGATCAGCATGTTAGGATTGTCATTGTGAGCATGTTGGTATGCTGACATTAGCAAAAACTCAAAGCATCATTATGACTAAGTAGCCATTAGCATGGATGTAGACTCTTGTCTTGTTATTTTTTAATTACATGTAGCTCTCTTGAAAGCTTGTCACAGTGCTGTTGTCTTGACTAAGCTTTTTCATCAGACTGTTTCTGGACCATACAACATCATGATGAGACTAAATGTATCCACTTTGTTTTCCAAAGTTGGTTGTAGCAGTTACTCAGGTAAAGTGCAACGTTAGTGCTATCAGTGTGGCACCCCTGGCTCTGCTTTCAGTATAAATTGTATTAATATTTATAGAAACAAATGCCTGACAAACCTGAACATCCCTAAGGGTGTAGCTGCATGATTTTGACTTATTTTTTTCCTGCAGGATACCATAGCATCAATTCAAGCAGTGAGTCCAAAAAGATGCAAAGTAGCTATTGAAAAAAACAAGACATTTACTTAATTCAACATGCATGCACACAAATTGTCAGCAGTTTTGGTGCAACATTGTTTCACACACACACACGGATTATGGTATTATACAATTTGACATACACCTTGTTCAGAAATCTTCTGTCTTTCTTATATCAACTTGTTATTTATTGTAAATTATCAGTTACAAGTTGTCTGATAATTAACTGTTGTTGACTTAGACGTAGCACAAAATTAAACAACTCTGTGTCATGTCCTGCATATCTTCCCCTGCTGCTCAAGCCCACATTTAGCACAGCATTTGTGAGAGCTCTGATATCATGTGCAGCAGCAGGTGTAGCTGCTCATCAGATGATGTTACTTGTAAACTGTGGGAAACATGACACAGCTAAAAACACCTATTGGCTAGATTCAAACAATGCTAGTAGAAGCTTACATAGCTGCTTACCGTTGCATACATGTGTACTTCTAGCGACGGTAGCCTATTGGTAGCCTATTGTCAGATGGTCCTTAGTTCCAAATGAATTTCCTTCTTATTTTTGACGTTTTGAGGTTGTCCTGGTGTAAGCCCTCTTTGCTCTGACACTGCTTTATCTTTAACATGAACTGTGCCTATATTTCTAGAGAAATGAATTTCACCTCAAACCTCTGTTGATTGTTACGATTGACATTCATAATTATATGGAGGTAAGGTCAAGGAGAGTACCAAAAAGTGCTCTAGGCTTAGCCTCTCCTTTCAGTAAAGATTATGGGTAAACACCACAGTCACTAGAGTTTGTCATAAAGAGAGGTTTGCTAATTCACAGTTTTCCATGTTTATGTAGTCAGGTTTATTTATGTAAACCTAAATCATTGTACACACTGTACTAATTGTGCTGCATTTCAATTGGAAACCCATTTTAACCATGCTTTACATACATTGCTCATAAGAGATTGTCTTTCTCCACTCTCCACAGCCTTTCGTTATCCATGACATGGAGACCCTCCAGCTAGCAGAGCAGACGCTTGTGGCAAAGATGGTTGGCTCAGCAGGAGCGCTGAAGGACAGGGAGGCAGAAGTTCGGATTTTCCACTGCTGCCAGTGCACGTCGGTAGAAACAGTAACTGAGCTCACAGAGTTTGCAAAGTCCGTCCCTGGGTTCTCAAGCTTGGATCTAAACGATCAGGTGACTCTTTTGAAATATGGCGTGTACGAAGCCCTCTTCGCCATGCTTGCCTCCAGTATGAACAAAGACGGGCTTCTTGTAGCGTATGGGTCAGGCTTCATCACCCGGGAATTCCTCAAGAGCTTGCGGCGGCCGTTCAGTGATATGATGGAGCCAAAGTTCCAGTTTGCAATGAAGTTTAATGGGCTGGAGCTAGATGACAGTGACCTCTCTCTGTTTGTGGCTGCTATCATATGCTGTGGAGGTGAGGCTGCGGGATAAATAACAATGTTTAAAATAAACTACAATTATTATTATTATTATTATTATTATTATATACTATTTTTCTGAATTAAATATTGTATCTTGTTTCTCTTTTTGGTCTTTCAGGACTTTGCTCCTAAAAGACTTTTACTCTATCTCAAAACAAATGCTTTTACATCACACTAAATTATAGAAATTGTGAACTCTGGTACTACTGTTCTATGAAATATTTTATTCCAACTAGAGATTATGGTTAAGGTATCTCACTCAAGTTTATTTTGCTTCCTCTGTGATTAGACCGACCAGGACTGGTGAATGTGGCGCACATTGAGGGAATGCAGGAGAGTATTGTGCAGGTGCTACAGCTCCATCTGCTGGCCAATCACCCCGATGACAGTTTCCTCTTCCCCAAGCTGCTGCAGAAACTGGCTGACCTCCGGCAGCTAGTCACTGAGCATGCACAGCTGGTGCAGGAGATCAAAAAGACAGAGGACACCTCACTGCACCCGCTCCTGCAGGAGATCTACAGAGACATGTACTGAGGGTTACGAAGGAATAACCAGAAGAGGCACTCTGCAAATCTTTTTTTCAGGGACAGACGAATCCTCCATAAGATAGGTTGAACCACTTAAACCCCCTAATGCAGCAAGAGTTTGCTTTGGCTTCTGGTCAGCACAACAGGTCCACTTTAGTTCTTGGCAAGGGGCGGATGATCCTCTTGGTTTGACACAGTGTTCTCTACTCCATTGTGTGGACCTTCATAGGCAGAAAAGTGATGTATGCAAAGATGTGATCTGCATTTGATTGAGCTCCTATCTAGATACCAGTGTATGCAATTTCTGACCAAACTCTTGGATAAAAACACTTAATACTAATTTGAAGTCTGTGATGTGACCTCCATGGTTATTTTTATCCAGACCCTAACAAGCCCTAAAATGAGGAAGGAAAGTGAACTTTATAGTCGCCACTCCAGCACTATGTTTGAAAGATTTTTATTCTGATGTCAAAGAGCGAAGAGCCATATACCTTCACAGCTAACAACACCCAAATTACTTCAGTGGCAGCAGCAACATTGAGACAAGTAAGATACAGTTTTCATGCAAGGCAGCTTCTGCCAAACTGGCTGTCAATAAAATGGTGGTGATGGTTGTCCATGCACCAGCCCTCTGTCATGTTTCTTCACTTTTTTATACCCAGAGACACAACTGTGATGCCACCAGGCTCGTGAACATAATCATTTATTTGTACTGTAAGTCTCCTAAGCCATACTTTGTTTATAATGGAAATTATCAGTGACTTTTAATACGCCTTTCTCTTCCTAACAAGACAGCATCAAGACTTGGTATGGATTATCATTATGCATCACTCAACCGCAAACTGCACAGGCAATAGTATTTTTACACTTTAGAAAAACAAAGCAAAATCTTATGGTGATAATCTGATTTTTTTTAAGACTGAAATAATCACAGGCACATATTCACTATGTACATGCACCACAAAGCACATCTGAAGCATGAACATGCCTTTGATATGACACTATTTTGTACTGGATTGACATGCCTTTTTCACAAAACACATGTTCAGACATTTGGCACTCCATCCTGTTTTGTGTCCTGGTACTCAAGGGCTAACACCAAGATAAACCGCATTACAACCTTAATACAGACAGACTTAAAGCGGATTGGCTAGAAATTAATTCATTGGTTTCTTTATTTCTCACTCAGTGAAGCCTTGTTTCTCAAAGTTACTTTTTTTTCTCTTTCAATTGGTCATTTTGTGTCTCTTCTCCTTCTCCCATCAGTCTGTTTTGCCTTCTGTTGTATTTCACAGGCTGTGTTTAGTTCTCATGACGCATGCAGTTGATTAAGATTCAGGGGTCTAATGTGCACATTAATTATACAATGGCAAAAGAAAAGCATTGTTCTTTTTTCTCCATAGAAAATCATAATGGTATTGCCTCATAGATAAAACCGATACTTTTTTATCATCTGAAACTTGTCATTTTGGGTGAAATGGTTCTGTTTGGTTCTTGTAGTTTCTCTAAAATTTCTTGGTCATTCTTGGCAAACTGTCAAATTCATGAGACAAAAGCAAACACAAGCATGTGGCCATCAGCACTTATTATTTACTGCACTTATTTGATGACTAAGATACAGACAGTCTGTGAGACTTTAACAGTTAGTCAAGTGTCTGGTGATGGATGAAGACCAAATACTTTTCCATATGGTATCCTTTAGATGCTTTGTCATCTCACTATGATGATAATGGTGCTTGTGCACTCCTGTATTTTGTTGTATTACTGCCTATAGTAGAAAACAAACTATAAATGAAATGAGCCTACATGGAAGGCCTAAAACCTCCCCCACATAACTGCTTCTCCAACCACAATCTCCTAAAATGTCATGAAAGAATTTATTGAATTACTGAATTCAGTCACTAGAAATGGACCTTGTGTTTGTAATTACATCACATTGTATAAACAGAGTGTACTGTATATAGCTGTAATGATCACATTGACCAATCAAACACAACGACCCAACATCAACCCAACTTTGAACTCATGAGGTATACAAGGTACTAATGATGATCAACTTTTGTATTCCTCTGTTGGTAAATTTTTTTAAAATGTTTGAAATTTTACAATAAATGTAGTTATGTACTGTATGTTATTTTTGCTTAAATGCCACATACTTGTGTTATAATTGAATTGGATATTTTTATACATAATTAAGTAGAATAATTGTGTATCTGAAATGACTAGATTGAAGAGTGTAGTGTAAATAGACTTAAGGGTAACAGGCAACTGGTAATCTGAATATCCATATATCTGAATCCTGTTGGTCATTCCTTTTGTTAATTCCTATTTTAGATACAGAACCATCAATGCTGCAGAATGCATACAGTTCAACTGAACTGTATTTCCTTATCTGTGAAATGATGCTATTATGATTTAAACTGAAAGCACTTGTGGGCAATGCAGGGCTGTACAAGCTCGCAACTCTGGATAGTTGATTAACACTTGACCTTTTGAATACAGTGAAAACTACATATATCATTTGAAAGCTACAGGTCAGCACTGAATAGTACTGGTATACTCTTTTATACTTTGTTCTCAGGTTGCACATAAAACAACAAATGGGTAATATATGCACAGAATTTCATCATTTATAGTTGCACCCTGTGTTTTTTGACACATCACAGCTCTATTGATTAAAAAGAAAAACTGAATGCAGTCATAATTTACCATCATATCACATGCTATTAAAGTAAAGAAGATGCAGTAATGAAAATGCAGTGCATACTGTTTGCTAATCCTGTTTCTGTCACTCTCCTCACACGCTGCTAAATTGTACTAACTCACCAAACATTTCTTATGCCATGAATAGATTACAGACCGTCAAGCTGCCTCTGCTTACTTATTATATCTTCTCACAGAATGTCAATCCCACATGCAGAATTCATTTATTGCAGCTTGGTTCTTCCCTACGCAGATTCCTAGGACTTGTAGGTCCCAGGTATGCTTTAGGATTAACCACAAATAATCTGTGCCTTAGCATGTACCCATGCCATAAAACACTAGAGATTCAGAAAAGGACTTAACTTGTGCACACACAGTTGTAAACTGTTTGTGTCGTCAGACAGGAAATGACATCACAGCAGATTTAAAAAATGATCCTAAGTACAGGAAAGTCTCAAAAGTGCTATTGAGGCTTAATTTTACTGTACAGAACAGTAACAATGAATAATTTGCTTTAAAAATGACATTTAAACACTAAACACAAAATGGTTGGAACACTTAAGCCATGCCCTATAGTCATGTAAATTTGTGATGTCTGCTTACCCTTAGGAATGTCTTATTTATGTTGAATTGACAAGGGACATTTTAACTTGTATCAGGGAAACCTAGTCTTCCTTTGTTGAACTAGCTCAGGACAAAGAAAGATACTGTTCCTCTCTATCTCTGTCTCTCTTTGAAATGAGTTTATAGTGCTCTGCCTTACAGCACACAAACACCAACAATATCTATTAAAATGACCTTGTATTTTTATTTTCCAAAACTAACAGAAAAATGTTACCAGAGGGCAGCAGTCATAAGAATTAAATATTTGATTTTTCTTCTTTTGTTTGTTTTTGTTGCTATAGTGTCGTGCAAAGAGACTGTCTTTGGATGTGCTGATAATGTAATAAACTGTGGCTTGGTAACAATACTGTATATGTTTGATGAATGTATATCTAGTCATTTAAACAATGGAACAAGTTGAAATTGAATGGATTTCAAAATAAAATGAATTTAAAATCCACCACATTTTACATTTTGTTTGTTTGAATTTAAATAACTAGAGTTAACATAACTAAATTTTATTATTGTAGAAATTCTCCCTCTTTTCACCTAAGCTAGGTTTCTCCAGTTAAGATGGGTCTTTGCTAGATTAAAATGTCCACAGACAAAAATACATCTCGAAACATGTAGTACGATGTCTAATTATCTAAGGCTGTCATGTAAACTGGAGCTCATCCAGGTTTGCCATCTATTGGTCCACAGCCAAAGCTGCAACCGATTTGTATAGTAAACATTAGGTCTACATGCAAAATAATGATTCCACAGTTTTAAGAAAAAAGGATCCAGGATTGTCTGGCATTGATGGTTTGCAAAGGTAAGAACTCTCCAAGGAAGAGTAAGACCTGAAACAGACCTGCATTGAATGACCATATACAGGTCATTAATAGTTTATAATTAGAATATCATCAAAAAGTTGATTTATTTCAGTAATTCCATTCAAAAAGTGAAACTTGGATATTATATTAATTTATTACACACAGACTGATATATTTCAAATGTTTATTTCATTTAATTGTGATGATTAAAACTGACAACTAATGAAAAT
>JAPMOB010018785.1:0-13662 GCA_029875015.1 Lepomis gibbosus | reverse complement strand
AATTCAATTCAATTCGCTTTATTGGCATGACTGTAAAACAATATTGCCAAAGCATCATACATATCACATAACAACAATCAATCCCATACATTTCATAAAAGAATCAAAGGGTAAAGTAATCAAAGCATCTGTGTTTGTGTTAAAAAAGAAAGAAAGAAAGATATATATATATATATATATATATATATAGGCCTAATATATATTAAAAGATCAAATAAATAAATAAAACAGTGTGTGTGTTTAAAAAAATACTAAAAATAAAATAAACAAAATAGTAAGTGTGCGTGTGTTTGTTTAAAAAGTATTAAAAATAAAATAAAATAAATAAAACTGTGTGTGTGTACTGAAAGAAATAAAAATATACTAAAAATGAAATAAATAAGCAGAACAGTAAGCGTGTGTGTGTTAAAAAAAAGTATATATATTAAACAGTTAAAACAACTTCTATCCTTCGTCTACACATGCATCGCAGCAAAATTACTTGTGTGCCTGGGTAGAGCCATTATATTTCTATGGTTGGCTGAACCTAGTTGTACCTAGGGAGTTGCACACCACTTGGATTTTGTGCCTAGGAGCAATTCTCCAAAATGTAATTTGAATTTTAACCCTGTTTGCCACTAGCCTTTGAAATGGTTTTCAATCTGATTACAGGTGGTCAGGAAGCTTCAACACAGAGGCAATGCCTTTTGATTTTCCAGAGATGTAACATAAGTCTAATTTAAAAATAAGTGTGTATTGGATTTTTCATTGTCAGTATAACAACAATTTTATGATGACATTGCGCATTATAGTGATGTCTCCCAACGGACTCTGCACCCAACCCAAAAGGGGAGTGCATTTCAGACCACTTGTCTTGCATAGATGCTGTTACCTTCTAATTCTCAACCCAAACTGACCCTTTATAACCCTAACTCAGTTCCTCAGATAAACCGTCACCCAGACAATGAATATATTTTTACATAACAAGGAATTTGTGTTTCAGCAGTGAACTATTAAAATAAAGTCTAACCATTACTATTTTACACAAACTGGGGCTCCATCATTCACATCTCTTCGCTCCAACCAATGGGCAACTCACATGTATAGTGCCTTAAATGTATGCTATCCTATAATCTAGGTTGTTGACACATGCAGTACTTCAATTCAAACGGCTCGTGGTGTATAACGTTGGGCTCTTAAATCTATTTTGTTGTTGTTTCTGGGCTACCGTTAAGTTAACTGTATTGGTGAATTTCATTCTTAGCATCACAAGCGTATTCCTTAGCTTTTATCAGTGGGAGGCAATAAGGAAGAGGTTGGCGCTCCCTGTTGTCTGACATTATTGAGATGTGAAGTGAGCAAATCTACATCACTGCTTGGCTGCCCTCTTCACCCAACTGCAGTGATTCAGTCCCCCCTGAGCTCACAGTTGCTCTTATTTGTTCACTTTCTGTGTTTGTTTTTTTTTGTAGTAACATTACATGAATATCTTTTAGATTCCTGACACCCTGGAAGCTTGAATATATCTTTCTGTCATACAATAGTTTTTACATTAACTGAATTTACATTTTTCTTTATTTTACTTGTTGACGAGTAGGATTTTTTGATTCACCAAAATCACTACAAAATAACAGAAGAATTAACATATAACAAGTGAACATGTTAAAAGGAGAAGCTCAACAAACACTTCGAAGTGTGGGACAGAGAGGAAAGAGGAGGAGAGTGTTATCACTCTAGTGTCTTTTCTTTAAGATTGGTGTAATGGGAATAAGATCAAAATAAACTTAATCAGACCCTGCACTTATTGGCACCTCTTCATAACTGACTACAACGCACTTAGACATTCAAACACACTCACTCACACTCACATGCATAGTGTATTATTCCTCTTTTTCTTCAATTTGCATGTTGTATCTGCTCTTTTTCTCATCATCCTCTCCTCTCTTTCATAATAAAGCTGCAGGACTGAACTCAACCAGCACTCCATAACCTCATTCTACCGTTTAGTCCTCCTCCTGGACATTAACAGAGCAGTCACACCCTATGTCCTCTGTCCTCTTTTTATACAGACATAGAGGCACACAAGCACTTGTACAGACAAGGAACATTGTGCTTGCACCGACACACACATGCATGTGCGAGCACACACACACATAGTTGAGCAGACACATGCGCAGACACATGCACAGACACCCTCCCAGCTGTCTCTGGTAAAACATTAAGCAGCCAGACTTTTGATCATGCAGAGTAAGCCTGACTGGAGAAATAGTAACAAATGAACCCTCAGTAAAAAGTAAAATGGTTGTCCCATCTCGGTGTGCTTTGATTGGATCACAAATCAGGCAAACCCACCACCCAAAAAAAAGAGCCTGCGCTGCAGTGAACCCATGCTATAGCAAAACACATGCATCTGGTCTGCATTAGCATGGCATTACTCATCTGGGACACATGTCTGGCCCTACATTGAAGACCACACTTCTTTTTTCTCTTTCTTTAAGTGGTTACTGGAGTCATGAACTACTGGAGTGGCTCATCATATAAAAGCAAAATAATGAAAGAGGAGAAATATGGAAAAATTATCAGCAATGCCTTAACAGAAGACATCCAAATTAAAAATAGAGCCTAGTGTTCTTGCTTGGTGATATGGTGATATGATTTGACTTAAATGCTTGAACAGATATTGTGCATTCATATGCATATGTGGGTAAAGTCCTTGGACGCTGCAGATCTTCTTCCTCCTCAGCCCATAGTTTCTAACTAATGAGATCAACTTCTATATTGTGTTGGCTCTGCCCATTGCATTTATAGATAACCTGGGCTGTCCTGATTTACACAGGCCAGTGAACAAATACTGTGCTCAAAAGTCAATGAAATCCTCAAGGAGAGAGTTCCACATTGCTTTGTTTTTTATGAACAGAAGATATAATCACACAAACAAAGAACACAATTGAAAGCTGTCAAATCTCATCACCCTCTGTGCCAGTTCCCCTTCCTTTCTTCCTTTCTTGTGTGATGTATCACATTTTGGGGGGTGTAAACAAGCTCGACACTGGCTCAGGGCTAGTCTAGCCTCCCTTTGCAGACACCAGGAGCTGTCACATCCCTTTAGATGCCACATTAGATCGGGAACACAAACACACACATACAGGCAAACACACTAACACAAACCCGCAAAACCCTCAGGTTATTGGATAGAGCTAAGCCCGTGGAGCAGTTGGCTCGTCGATGCTCCACCAAAGCACCAAGAAACACATCAAATAGACCCAAATCCGTGACTGGATAGGCAAACACCAAGGCACCGATTGCACTAAAAAACAGTTTTAAATAACCCTTGAAAGTTAGCCATTACTGTTTCAGATTTGTTGGGAAAAGCAATAAATTCAAGTCATATGTATTCCAAACTCAAACATACTCAAATTCATTCAGTTTTAATGAAATGTAAATTTTACTTAATAGTTGAGTAAGCTCATATGTCAATGTGCAAATTAAAATCAGCTCATTAAGTGTAGTGGGCTACATTGAAATCAGTATGTAAATCAAGAGGGATTGTGATACTTCCACACATTTTATGAACACACACTTTGCAGTCTCATTCTTCCTTGCTCATGCTTCTGTGAACATGTACATACTCTGAGTGAATCCCAAATTTCCTAAGGCCCAGATAGGTATGTAGCTGAAGTTACATTGTTCTCTGCAGGGAGAGATGAGAGGTGTGAGTTGTGTTTAGATAGGGAGGTGTGTATGTGTGTCTGTGGCTAACTAAGGGAGATATGGCTTAAGAGAAGAGAGATTTAAAGGCCGGCAGAGAAGAGGAATTGGAAGACGGACAGAGAGTAGAAGGAAAAGTGTGTGTACAGTGTGTCTGAATGTAGCCATGTTTCTGTTATTGTATCTCTGAGGTTAACCTCAAGCTACATGAAGGATCCAGCAATAACAGAGCTCAGAAACCCATAGCACAGGGTTTGCTGTTCTAACAGCCAACACAAACCTGGGCATTACTGATGTCTGGGAGCACTATAGGGCACACATTTGAGTTATGGCACATGGCAGAATGGCATAGCAGTTAGAGCAACTGTCCTGTTTTTGAAAGGTCACAGATTTGAACCAACACAGCAGTCAGTCTCACAGACACACACACACACACACACACACACACACACACACGACGGTACACTGCAGTGCCTACTCACCAAACCCTATGCCTGACAACTATTTCAGTTCATCTAAGCTTTTAGTAGAACAAAAAATAAGTGCCAGTACTCCCCTTATTCACATGTTGGTGTGTTTATGGGCCAGTATCAAATCATTAGGGGTGACATTTTGAATTTCTACAGTGAATTACTAGGCGATTCACAACATACACTTTATTTAACCATAGGGACAATCATTTCAAACCTTGACTGAGAGACAGATAATCATTGTCAAACCCATATTTGCCTCAGAGGTTGCTGCTGGAAAGCATGAGTTTCATTTCGTGCATGCGCATATGAACACGTGTTCACGCGTAATGCGTTATCTTTTCTGAGCTGCAGTTTATGAACACTGTTGGCAAACGTAATAATTGAATATAGTTGTATTTCACTGTCACTTCTGTCACAGAACGCAGCCCTGAAAGTTGCTGGCAAGCAAAGCAAAGAGATGCGCTGCCCAGCTAGGTTAGCAAGACAGACTAGCTTGAGATTCACTGCAAGCTAGCACATCAACTTACCATTACTGTTATTTACTGGCATCAAACCTGGAGAGGAAAGAACACAAGTTTAGTTCACTTTCATTTCATTTCATTTGATCCTGTCATTGAAGTTGTAGACATTGACACCCACTTTGACACGAGGGGGAGGCAGGGCCTTTGTGTAATGTGCCGTGCCCTAAACAACTTGCTAGAGCTCTGCTACTGATTGACAGACTGTGAGAACTGGCAGTGCGCAAGAAAAAGTCATGGTACACCAAAGAGTAAAATATAGAAGTGCATTTCAGTAAACAGCATCTACGCTAAGCATTTGCTTTACATGTCCATAATAAAAATATAAAGGTACATGGCATGAATTTAAGGCTTCATGTGGTACAAATTGATGAAATTAAACTGCAAACCTTTCACTAACACATGCACTTTCTACCCTTACCAGCTAATATTCTGTAATTGTATAGGCCTACTGATTACATCTTTTTTTGTCATGCAGTGAACAATTTCAGATCATCAGGTAGAATGCATGAACATTTCTAAAACTGTAATTTAACATGAATAATAAATACAACAAACAATAAAACACAAGACAACACAATTAAATGATAGCTAATGTGTCCCCAATCAAAAATATTAAGCAAAATGCTAGTGCAATATTACTGTATGAAGACATCTAAACCCTTTTGATAAGAGCTGAATCAAACACAGGAGCTGCGTTGTATAGTAGCATTTGATATGTCCTGTAAGATTATTTTTATTTTACTACAGTGAATTTCAGTATGTCTTAAATTAAAGCACAGAGCCGTGTGGTTTCAGGGTGGTTTAGCTTCTATTTTTATTCTGTGGGTTGTTATGAAATAGAATTTGGCTGATTCATTTCTTTGGATATAAAATCACTGTGATTTTATATCTTTGGATATAAAATCATTGTGTAGTAGAGCAGAGAAGGAGGGGTATAGAGCCTATTTCTCCACTTGTTTATTTTTGAGAAAGGTCCTCATATGTGTCCCAGATGAATTGCTGGAGATAAAAGTAGAGCCTTTTGGTGGATGTAAAATGGAGTTAGATTGAGTAGGAGGGAACTGTGGTCTGGGGTCTTGGCTTTGTTGCTGTTAAATATAGGCTTTAGAAACACCACAAATTGAGAGCCCAGCCTCTGTGTTAGATCATTCTTGGGCCCACTGGCACAAAAAACACATTAATGAGAAACACAGTTACGTACACACACGAAAACACACAATATTTTAGATTGTGTTGCCTTCTCTCCCTCTTTCTAACACACACATACATTAAGTATACACTTCAAAACTCTTTGATGATTGGAGAAGATCTTGAATACACTAAACAAGAGAACTGGTGCTTAGTAGATTATCGGCTTCACTTGATGTTTTCGTGTGGTGTTTGTTTCGCATTGTAATTTCAGTGTGGCATCTTATTAGTCTGTCCATTCTATGACCCCTGGTGTTCTGACTCAGACTGAGCCACCCGAATTTGGTTTTAATTACCTCCTTTGCCACAAATGCACACCCCAGCTTAAGATGTTTTTGTTTCAAACATAACAAACATCTGTTACGTGTCCTCATATCAATATCAACACAAAAGCACGGCTCCTTCCCAGTTTCTTTTGTGCAGACTGGAGATCAAACACAGCACTGATATGAGTTTGACCTGAAGGGGGCAGGGACTCTCTTGGGAGGATTTACTGTGGACCAAGTGAGAGCCAATAAACACTCCATTCAAGCGGAGCGATGACACAGAACAGGCAGATATTTGTGTATGTGCGTGCATGTGTGTTCAGCGCTGCGCTTGTGCTCCATCTCGCTGGGTCCAAAGTATCCTGTGACACTTCAGAGATCAGAGAACCCAGAAATTGTCACTTGTGAGCACCATTTACCAGGCTTTGATGTAAAATAACGGTGGAGGTTAAAGAAAGTGTTACGGATCGAAAATGATTGAAAGTCAAACAGTTGTCCTCAACTATAACAGCATGCAGGTGCTCTCACTCTTACATGGTTTTTCTATTGGTTTTTATCTTTGTGCAGTCTCATGATTCGTCAAGGGGGAATGTTACTGTCCTTTGCCCCATCAGAGTCCACATTGCCCCGCATGGAGAATGGAGCTTTGGGATTGAGGCTAAAAGGTTGATTGCATTAGTGACTTCTATCAGGATTCATTTTAAGACTGGTTTAGAAACAAAGTGATAGTTTTTGAACTCTGAGGGTGACCTTGACATTTGGGTGTCCAAGCAATCTAAGCCACTGGGGTGTGTGTGTGTCTGTATGTGTGTGTATACTGTATGTTGGCTACAGTAGATTCATTTTTTGTGCTCCTTTTTCTCTCTCCCTTATTGCAATTTTCAATAATGAATTATGTGCAAAAGCAAGTTCAAATGGTGTGACAGATTTTGGAAAATGTTTTTCTGTGATTTTTTACTTTAACTGACATGCCTTACATCAACTTGTTTCTTGATCTTAGATTGACTTTAGGCTTCCACTTTCATACCTAGCCAGGGACTACGGGTCTAGCCTTTTGGCTAATCCTGGCATATTTACAGTAATGTTTATTTAATGTGCTATGTCCCTGAGAAGTAAACTGTTTTTTTTAAATCTGGCAAACAGATAATATGCATGCTGAGGAGAAACAGATGAGAGGGGGAGGTTTAAGGACACATGAGGAGGAGAACCAGATCAAAACATAACATAGGGGTTGAGAAAATATTCACTCACATACCCATAGATACACACATGAATGCACACACACGCAAATGCACACAGCTGAGGGCGCACACATGACGAGCTTTTTGCTCAGTGCGCTCACTGTGAAATAGAGCGTGGGTAGCCATGACGATAGCGTACCATCATCATGGGAGTGGAAGTGAAGGAACAAAGGATGCAGAGGTAAAACACACCATGGATTCTACATTTATTTACCTAAACTGCAGGGAGAATGCCTGTATTTAAAACAGGCATACAGACACCCCTTTATTTTTCCTCTTTTATGTTTTATCATATTTTGAGAAGACGTCTCCATTTTCTGATTTGAGTGATTTTCAGTGGAAGTTATGGGGGACAAAATCTATAGTTCTTTCTATACATAAATGTATTCAGACATTTATCTGAAGTTAATGTGGGGCTTCAGAAGTCTGAGTTAGTCAAATCAAATGAGTTTCTTTCAACATTGCTGTCTTTTTAGTTTAAAATTCCCTCCACAGAGTTTTCCTCGACAGTATTTCCTCCGACACTGTTCCCTAGCTGAACTGCAGTGAAGGGATAGTAAATAAAAGAGAGAATTTGTACTAAAAATACTTTAACTTTGAAGGATACCCTCTTGATTTGTCTATGAAGCCTGATATTAATGTCAGATAAACTTGGAATATGTTTCTTCATTACTTACTCTGGAAGGGCATTAGCAAAGGATCTCTTAAGAGAATGAACTAGAATGAATAGGATTACAACATCTAAAACCTGTTTCAGTGTTTATATGGGCACCTGACTATTGTTTAAAACAGAAACATTGTGATCCCATTGCTGGGAGATCTGTACAGCAAGTATTTGTCACAACCTGGCTCAAGGGCCATGACAGGAGGGATCAAGGCAGTGTAAATGATCAAAAGTGCTTTATTTAACTATACAAACTAAACATTACTTTTTAAATGTGCAGGGTGTGTGTCTGTACAGTAAATAAACGCAAACAGGATATGGCGGTCGTGGTGATCAGGCCATGGTCGATGTTTGAGTTGCAGAGAAGAGAAGAAAGTGGAGTTCGACCAGGTGGAGCTTTAACTCCACAGGCTCAAAGGACCCAGTTGCATCAGATCTGGAATCACTGGAATCAACAAAGATGGTTTAAGGACAGTGAGGTATCACTCCCACAGAGTGGCCTGAACCACACATGCCATTGCATGTTATTGACACTTGTTTATTGACAGCAGTTTTATGAACGAGTGAAAGGATGGATGAAGGAGAAGTAATGTGAAAAACATTATGTTATATAGCTTGAGTTTTATTAATAATTGTCTGTATTTGTTATTGTTGTATTTATTTCAACATAAAATACCTTCACCTTTTAACTGCTCTCATTGTACAGCACACAGATGGATTTCTCCATGTTTGCAAATCAACACATAAAGCATTCATTCGACTGGAAATACTCTGAAAGGTCAGCAACAACCAGAGTCAAAGTTCAAATAACTGTCTTGCCTCTCTGAAAAAAAATATAAAAGTTGCATGTGTACTGGCCTTTACAACTCACCAGCATTCAGTCTTTGGGTCTACAGTTTCAAGTGTTAAGGCGGAGCACATTTTCCACACATTTCCTCTTTTGTAACCTAAGTTATGAGCGAGAGATATTGGGTGAAGGGGAGAAGGAAAAAAGTAAAGAGAAGCTTGTCTAGGGAAAAGTGACCTACATGGCAATATACAGTAAAATGCATTTCAGTCTGCATCCATCCCTGCTTGTTACGTCACTGTCTTCCCCAGAAGGGATAGGAAGGTGGAGACAGACTGGATTGCAACCTTCGGCTTTGTCCTTCACAAAACAATAGCTCTAATAATCTTGCTCTCCCCTGAGGTCAGTGGTAACGAACGCACTCCGTCACACAGACACAGACCCATGCATTTGCACACACACACACACACACACAGACACACACCCACGCACACACACACACACACACACACACAAAGACGGTTTGATTAAACCACGGATTAAAGGCTGTCTTCAGTGCAAAAGTAACAGACATGAAGTTACCATTCAGTTATTGGCACAGACTATTTAGGTATTGTTCTCACCTCTATTCTACCTCTAGCCTACCTTCCCCTCCTCCTTCTCATATCCTCTCTTCTACATTCTTTTGTATGTGTGCGTGATGGATGGGCTGCTCTATCATATGAGTAATACTAATATAGGCCTGTCTGCATGCACAGGCTCTAGCCCTTGCAAATTGAATTTGTCAGAAGCCTTTTTTTTCTGTCTGCACTTTTTTTGTTCACTCCCTCACCTTTTTCTCTGTGTGTGTCTAAGGGTGTGTGACTAAGCTGGCTAGTTTTTACATCATCTAAATACATTTGCGTTATTCTCCTCCTGTGGGAGCGTGAGGACCTTTTGAACAAAACATTCTGTATTCAGATGACCTTGTATCGACCCAGATCATGTCAGCTTTATCTAGTGAGAAAAGACCAAGTTCTGAATCCACAGCCTTTTCTTTTCTTATCCACTCTTCATTCTTTAACTTTGTCAAGTCCCCGCTCCTGTTCACTTTATTTTTCTCATTTTCAAACCCCTTCTATTTTTTCATGATATCTAGTTCCAAAATCTTATGTGCAATTTAAAAAAATAGGCCCTTATTCTTTCTCCGTGTTCCCTCCCTGACTATGTCTGTGTGTGACTCCCATACTAAATGAGCCACTGTCCACTGCTAGCTGGGAGATGAAAGATGCACAGAGACATGTCGTACCCCACTTGCTTACTCAATCCCACCTTCTCTTGTCTTTGTCTGTTTTTTTGCTCTCTCCCCTGCTGTCTTCCCTGCCGAGCTGTAATCTGGCAGATGTTGAAAACGCAGGCTCCTAATTTTGACTGCTTTTTTCCCTCATCTACGTGTGCGTGCTTTGGCCAGCATGCAATGTGTGATCACGCATACACCTGGTGCATTTACACTTTGTTTGTCTCTCTCAGCCGTCAATATGCTGCTGAGGTGAAAGCTGGGTGTGATGATCCTGCCATGGTTGTCCAGCTGGCTGATGCCTGTCTGCTTGTTTGGATGGTGACACATTAACACATGAGGAACAACATAGAAATCCCAGGTTCCTCTCTCCAGCCCACTATTGTATAGCTAGGAGCAGTGTAGCTGAACATGGGTGATTCAAACCTGTAAAAAGCCCAAATTTTACAACCTTTGAATCTTTTTTATGGCTCATTTACACACATTGTAGGTGTCATGATTCTTGGTATCTACAGTATCTCTTTATCACCCTCTCTCAATCATCCTGTCTGTTTCTATTTGTCTTTGCTGCACCAATTACAGTACCTCTCACCCAAGCTACCAATTCGCCTCCATCCCCTCTCTTACCTCAATCTCATCTCCTCCTCCACATTCACTTTAATCCCATCAACACATTCTTTCCATCTGTTCTTTCCCCCAATGTGTTTTCTCACCTCTTCTTCACAATCCCATCTATCAGTTTTCCTACTCTCTTCACTCATCTCTCTCTGCCGTCACTGTACAACCTTCCCCTCACTCTCTTTGAGCCTATCATTAGGGACCATTAAGGTTTCAGCTGTTCCACAGAGAATGAGGGAGTCACTTTGACACCTTCAGTGGAGAAATTAGGTGGGAGGGATGATGGAAGGGAGCAAATGTGAGATAAAAATGAAGCGAGCATGTGAATTAAAATATGAAAAAATATATCAGAGTCTATTCTGGCAAATGTCAAGCATAACAAGAAAGACGCATGTGATGCAAGAGAGTGTGGTAAAAGTACATACGAAATTTCAGATAGATGATGATCATCAGTTGGGTGATTAGGAAAAGGATGAAAACACTGTGACGAGGAGTTATGATAGTGATGATGATGATGATGATGATGATGATGATGATGCACAGTATCTTCTGGGATAATAAAACACTGTTGCTATGTGTGTGTGTGTGTGTGTGTGTGTGTGTGTGTGTCTCTCCCTCCCAGTATGTGCATCTTGGGTATGGGTATGTTGTAACATATAATTCTTGACTTTCAAGCACTTGACTGCTCAACCATTTTATTTGTCTTTGGCAACTCTGGTTTAAAACATGTAGCTGCAATGCCGTTGAACTGCACTGGAATTACATGCACAAAAATAAAGCATTTGTGCAATATCAATTATGTACTACATCTGTATTGCATGATAGGTTACATATACCAATGAATCAGTATGTGTGTACGACAGAGAGAGAGGGAGAGAGAGGGAGAGATCTATCAAAATGACACTTAAGGCTCGTAGACTCGTGTGCTGCTCAGCCAAAGTGGAGTAGAAGTCCCTAAGCTCATGCCTGGTACTCACACATCTATTTTAATTTTGCTGCTCACTGTCAGTCTTGCCTGACTAACATGTGATCAATATAGGCAGACATCCATGTAATTATGATAGATTGGATTTCTCTGAGCATGAAACTAGTGACGTGGGGCAGGGGGATTGTGACATGTTTAGCGGGACGGCAGGACTGTTCTCATTAGACAGTGTTTCAGTGCGTTCTTGTTTCCAGAATGTCTGCAGTTCAGCATGTTCTCCTGCATCTGAAGGTCAATTTGGATAGTCTCCGGTCCATCTCTCAAATGCAGTGACAAAAATAGGTCACTGCATTTGAGAGGTTATGTAGGTTATGAGGTAACTCATTAAATTCAGGGAGATTCAATATGTGTTGTTCAGTTGTGTCTACTTTAAAAAGCGTTGTTTCTACATGTAAAAGATTTATTGGGTTCATTCCTTTGGAAAGAAACCTTTTTTTCAGTTTGGAGTCAAGGTAACAAAGTAATCAGTATTCACTGGCTATTCTCCGGACGTTTTCATTCCCTCTGTCTATCATATTTTACACATCCCAGAAGTTGTGTGTGTATATATGCATGTGCTTGGCATTTTGCCAGTCACTTTTATTACTAGTGGTGCATTAATATGATTTAGATCTCTGGTCCATGCATTCATATGGCTTATATCTGCATAGAATTGCATCCTTTATTGAGATAAATACGCTGCACTTCCTAGAAAAGGTGTGCCTTGTTCCTCTAATAGGTTGAGGGATTGATGGACGCAGATGGAATACCTAAATAATAGTGTTCTACATTTCCTCTGGTTTCTACAGACAGTTCTTTTTTCAATTAGATAAAAAGGAGAGAAAATGTGAAACAAATAAATCAAGTGTTAAGTCTTAACAATTTAGTACATACTCATACTCATGTCTATGAGTTTAGCTTAAATGTACTGTATATTCAGGACAGACAACAGAGAAATGAGATAGATGCACCTCTGAAGTATCAGTATGGATTACTGTATTTACTGAGGAGGGTTGCAATCGTTAATGGGGCATGTATGGATATAAATATATACCTGTGCCTTTATGTAAATATAAAGACACAAATACAAAGTTCACATGGTCTCACTTTATCATCAGCTACTCTAAGTAGAGAGTATTAGCTTTCTGACAAATTTTTAAATGTCAGGTCATGTTGCCCAGATCTTGGATGAGAGTCTGAATAAAGTGTGAGACCATTCAAACCAGAATAAAAGCACAGCGTCCATTGTGTTTTAAATGCAGAAATCTTCAGAAAGCTGTGAAATTCAGCAGTTAAGGTGTTGTGGCCTCTAAGGACAAAAGCATGCCAGAATAAAAACAAGTGTTATGGAAATGTACTTTGAATGCAGAAATACTGCATTTACCCAAAACAACTTCATCACTAAATGCCGTGATTAAATTGTGTGATGATATATGTGATATCTTCAGCTTGAAGATATCTGAGAAGTTAGGTATGTGACGCCAGTATTCATGCTGAAGAAGCTGTAGATAATAGCAAAACAAAGTGTGAGTACATTCAGTTGTGGTGTAGGTGTAAGTGCACTGACAAAATGTGTTTTAAACTGCTTTTGGGTTTGTGTTTTTTTTGGAAAGCTGTATTACCAGGGAGCTGAAGCTACAAGCCATAGAAGCGATTAGAAAATGTGTAGCTCCAAAAGTTAAAAAGAGCTTTGAGGTGGTCACAGTTTCAATTGTCATCAGCTACGTAGAAAGCATTAGCTTTCTGACAAATGACTAAATGTCAAATCATGTTGCCCAGATGTTCAATTTGAGTGAGTAAAGTGTGAGACCCTTCAAACAGAATAAAAGTATAGCTTCCATTGTGGTTTTAAATAGAGGTCGACCGATTAATCGGCCGATTTTTGGCATTTTTTAAAATAATCGGCATCGGCCAATATCCAAGTATATCAAGCCGATTATTAGGCAGGCGCATCTGCATCCGCAGATTGTTCATTGT
>JAPMOB010018776.1:0-12460 GCA_029875015.1 Lepomis gibbosus | reverse complement strand
AAAATGACAGTTAGCCTGAGTTACAGCTGCACCTAGCTAAGCTAGCTAGCTAGCTCCGCACACGGCCGTTAGCGCCGCTGTATCGTCACTTCCTGGTTGCAAAAATTCGACATGGCGGCCCCTATTGGCCAAACTCGAAGCTTCAAAACGGCGGTCCACAAACCAACTGGTGACGTCACCATGACTACGTCCATTTCTTATATACAGTCTGTGGCCGGATGGGGGGTGCGGAGGGTGCTGCAGCACCCCCTATTGACAGGAGAAACAGTGTGCAAATGTGCAGGCTATACAATGGGCACTACAGTTACTATATGACAACATAACATCCAGCAGGTTAGTGCTGAACGCTCTGATTGATGTTACAGCCTAATAATTTGACGTCAGAAGCTGTTTACACTGATTTGTAACGATTATAGCAGCTACGTTGGTGCAGGAAGGTTGGTACCTTCCACCAAGTATTTCTCAGATCAATCCCACCTCTACCGGCACTTTTTTTATTGTGTTGTTGTAACAGCTTACTGTCAGGATTCGATAAGCTGCTGTCCGTCATTTTAAACGTTTCCATGGGCACAGTAATGTCCCCGCAAATACCGTGGGACATCAGCAAAACTAAAAACTGTACTTACAAACTTGACAGGACAGACTGCTGCTTTACTCCAAACAGTTTCAGTGTATGAACCTGGACTGTGTGCGAGAGCTTTAGGATGTGGTGAGAAACACAGAACATGATGTTTGATTCTGAAGTTATGCTTCATGTTTCACCCACCCAGAAAGTCACAAAGTGTATCGTCCAAAGCTCTGCCCGGTGCTCTCAGTTACTGCACGCACAAGGTTTCCACATGCTCGTTGTGTTTCCCCGGGTGTGGACACTGAGCTGAGATCAGTTTTTTTTCAGTCCCCGAGAGTTGAAAAATGTTCAACTTTGGTAAAAATGCTGCGCTCGCACCGCACAGAGCACCCACTGGGCCTCTAAAACGCACCCTAGCGCTCCCAGATAGGCATTTTCAGAACAGCAGGTGGCGTTTTCAGCTGGCAAAAAACACTTTGGTGGACACGGGGCCTAAGCATCCCGCGTCTGTGTTCAGGACAGTTTGTGTGAGAGGGATCCGAGCTGAGCTCGTAGTTTTGTATTTACTTTATTTGTGGGGCCCAAAAAGCAGGAGCCCACTGGATAGTTAGACCGGTCTTTATTGATCCCACCATGGGAAACTGCGATGTTACAGCAGCAAAACTGACACAGACTATAAAAAAACGCACGGCCCAGAAAGATTCATATTCATGAAAAGTCAAAAAACAAACTACCGCACACTGATCTGACTTTACTACCTTTATTGTGAGTAACGGACGAAACTTCTTGTTCATTACAGCCATCTGTAACGTTAACTAGCCAAGGTCATTTGCTCCAAACCAGCTGATTGAAACGCAACTAATTCACTTTTTTTTTTTTTTTTAACCGCAGCCAATGACGGGTCCCCACAAAGGTAGTGACACTAGGATGCACGTGTGTGTGTCGGGTGAGAGTTGCCGAGCTGCAGCTGAAGAGTAATGCCCTGTATCTCCGGAGGCAGACTGCTGAACGGTGAATATCTCTCCGGGTGTCTACAGTCTGCACAGTGCACACACACTCAGGACAGACACTCTGACACACTGCTGTGCTAAATCTTTACAACTACACACATTTTCCTTCTCGCTGCATCCCCAACCTTCCAGTTTTATAACTGTCCTCTCACACACAGAGATGTCGAGCTGAAGCACGGTGGCAGCCTGAGGCGGCGAGCGAGGCTGAGATAGAGCTCAGGCCAGACACACTCTCACACCGGTGGAGAGTTGGGATGGCTTTATTGCCTCTGGACAGAACATTGAGGACGAGCTCTTCCTGTGCGGCCGGGTCCAGCGCCGAAAGTCTGGAAACTACCAAACCTGTGCTCAGTTCAGAGGGAGCAGCCATTTTTAATGCAGTAAATCCCATCAGGCAAAGATACACTAGAAAAGTCTAAAGGTGCGTTCACACCGACGGCAAATTTAATATTCGCCTCGCTTTACTCGAGCGAGTTTGACCGTTGGACACAGCGGATACTACGGCTGTATGAACACAAAGTAAACCCTTTGCTGCAATAAACGGATCAAACTGAACCGAAATAACTTCAATGATGTCGTTTTGTTGGAAATATGAATTCTTTCTTTGTCAGGTCTGTCAGCAGGACACCAACTTATTTCTGAAAGGACTTCGGATCGACCAGGGCTAAGCTACGGTAACCTGTTCACAGTAAAGTACGACGACAGGGGGAATAAAGTTACAATCGGTCAAACTCGAGGCTTCAAAACGGCGGTCCACAAGCCAACGGGTGACGTCACCATGACAACGTCCATTTCTTATATACAGTCTACAGGACAGGAACGTTTTAAAGCGTTTGGTTGCCTGGTGGCGATTTCAGGATTCATTGTGGACCCTCGCCTAAATGTGAGTCCCGGGGCGGGACGCCTGAAAATGTTCCTTATTTTTAAATCTCAGTGTTGACAAGGACTCAGGACATCCGGCCAGAGCAGAAAAATGTGTTCATCGTAGATCAAAGTTGTTTTCCAGTTGGTGTAGGAGTGATTCTCTGTTTTTCTATTAATGGATTTCTGGCTGACTTCTTCGTTTGGCCCACAGATACAAGAAACATTTGCTGTTTATTTTACAAAATCAGACAAAGACCTTTCTGTCATTGCTTTTATCTGAGATACATTAGGCACAGAAACGTTTGAAGATCCCACTGAGTTCAAGAAATCAGAATCCATCTTATTGTATGATGTATTGTAATGAGAACAGGCGCCGAATGGAAGAAACAGATCTGGCAGATAACAAACACCTTTAACAGGCCAATTTAACAGGCCTATGCTTTGTCACGTCTTTCGGTGTCTGGCACCAACGCACATGCCAGCCTTTAGTGTTTTCGTGTAACTCTAGAAGTAAGCCTAGTATAAATAACATAATGTCAGAGTAAGGAGGTGGAGGGGTGGGACAGAAACTGGACTTACCCAGCAGACCGGCGTTCGTTTCCCGTGTGAAACAAAAAGTCAACATCGTTTCCTTCATGTGAGTAACGTAGTTATATGAAAACCAAACCACAGTCTTTTTTCCTGAACCTAATCAAACTCCAACGTTTCACAACATTAACCACTAGTTTTATTTTGAAAGTCTAACCAGATGTTGCATAGTTGGTTCTAGAAAGACACCTAGTTTGCCAACCTAGTTTGGTTAGTCTGATCGCGGCAATAAAATTAACTTAGCAAAGATGGGAACCTTCCATAATACTTTGGCAGATAACTTCTATATGCTTACATTCTTGCAGTCAAACTAAATATGATACTCGTCTCCCAGTCCTTTATATCTTCCAGAGATTATTATTCCTTGTAGCCTCAAACTGTGACCTTTCACAACCTTAACCACTAGTTTTATTTTGAAAGTCTAACCGGACGTTGCATATTTACCCTTGCTAACTTGACCGCATAGACCTACATGTGCAAAATGACGCTAAAGGGTACCCGGGGCGTTAAACAGCGACGCCTGTGGTGTGGTACGCTCAGCTGGTAGAGCGTACGCTCCCGTGTACAAATAGAATGACCAGACATCCCGAATTACGAGCTGTTGTCCCGACTGTCCGGTTCGTCCCGAAAATTTGTCTTAACATGCGTTTTGATTACAGCCTAATTAATCATTAAATACTGATCGTTGTTCTCTTGCTCCAGCAGGGTTGCAGGTTATCTGGACATTGTGTCAACAGCGTTGTTATAACCACAAAGTAACGCTCGTCGAGCTCTTTATGTTTTCTTATGGTTAGAGGAAGTTACAGTCGCGAGGAGAGGGAAAGTGAAGCTCCTGGCAGCCACGGCGGAGAGATCTTCAATTCCATTCAATTCACTTTATCTCATGGTGCTTATAAAAGAGCCGGTACGATGTTATTTACAGAAACCCAACATGAGCGTTGTGCAGACAGATGTGACAGCGCACTGATGAAATGAATAAAATTAAAATCAAAATAAGGTTAAAGGTCATGATTTACACAGATGATGTGTTTTTCCTAATGCCAGACAGGCGAGTTCATGAACAAAAATAATTACTTCTAGCGTTGTGTTTTGATTTTCACGTGTGTTGATGTTCATTGAATGTAGAGGTAGCCACGCCCCCTCCCCCCCTAATCCTGAATTTCCTCCATTCTCATCTGCTCTGTACAAAGCTGAGTGTTGTCACAGCGGCCCGGGTTCGAATCCCCCCTCCCTCACTCCCTCATTCCTGCCTCTCTCCACCTCTCCTGTCAGGAATAAAAAAATCTTGACCAAGCGTCCACATGTGACGCCCTGGGATGAGAACGGGTTGATCCCCACCAAGAGCTGCCGCTGAACAAAGCAGCTGGCGCCTGCATTAGGCGGCTCCTCTGGGTGAATACATGGACCTGTGTTTATCGAATATGTGCAGCTACAGGAATGTGAAATAGGATGGTGCAGAAAAATGAGGCAATAATGCTCAGCTAAAGCCTTTCCCCAGATAAATAAAGGTTATTAAGTGCATCCCCTGATCCCTGGTGAGGAAAAGGAAAATTATTAAAATAAAACAAACTGCTTGAGCATTCCCGTCACACACACTGTCTCTCCATCGCCTGCCCTCTCAGCTAATCTTCTCCGCTGTAATACGCGTGAGGTCATAAAATCTGATTTGCCTGCACTCCTCTACTGAGAGCCACTAATTCCCAATTTCGCTCTTCCCGTCCACACCGGCGCTCCTGCCCATTAATTGAGAGTCTCTAACACACACACACAGACTACCTCTTTATTTTTCTGCTTTGCCTGACGAGGCACGGCGGACATGCGCTGTCATCATCAGAGAAATGTGAATGGCGAGTTGGGGAGTGGAATTACAATGGGTGGGATGCATGCTGTACACACAGACAGGTGGTGGTGGTGGGGGGCTTTAATTTGAGACAAAGTGAACTGGATCATAGAGGGATTAGCACTGAGCGGGGGGGGGGGGCATCAATGGAGAACAGGGAAGAGTTCAAGATGGAGGAGGGAAGCAGGAGATACCGTGTAGTAACTGTGGTTCCTGTTATGACTCTTTAATGTCGTCGTCGCCTTGGATGGGTTTCTGGTTCACATATTCCAGACACACAGTTGCAAACGGATCGTAATAGTGTCCAGTACAGTAAGAATCATTTTCCAGGGTACAAAATTATCTTCATTTTTGAGAGAGGCTCAGCTGAATCCCGAGCACGTTCTCATCTCAGTGTGTCATTACAGACGCTTTCAGACCGCGTGAAAGAAAGTAATGATTTGATGCTAAAGGTAACCTTCAGCGTCCCATTACATCGGCCATAAATAAGTATGCTTTGTCACTTTTTCTGCAAACGTTGGTATGAGAATGTTCTGGAACATTTAGAGCCGAGTTATTTGTCTGTGCAAAAACCATGCTGTCGTGTTTTTGCAACATTTATAGAAATTTTATTGCAGAAGTTGAAAACCAAATTTCCCGTGCGTTTGGATTCTGCTTCTTGGTTCCTAATTTCCTGCATGTTTCAGCTCCTGACTGAGCTGCAGTGAGCATCTTAAAGTCCATCAAAGTGTCTCTTCTACCAGGAGCTGCTACGCCGACCTGACGTCACCTTTCTAGTCTTTTCGACCACTCAAAGCGCTTTTACACTACACTACATTTGTCATCAACAAAGCGTGAAGAAGAGAGTCCTTCTGGTTCCGGTCCTGGACCGTGGAGGACTGCAGCAAACGCTCCAAAGTTTGGCTCAGCTTCACTAAAAAAAAGAGAACGCCACGGCTGCAGTGAGGAGGTTTGGTGCGAGGAAGGAAGCAGCTCCGACGTGACGAAGCGTTTCCTTCAGTGCGGCGTGAATCTGAAGGAACGCTTCGCCGTGTTCAAGGTGTCGCGCTCTCCCAGATCCAGCCAACGCTAACAGCAGCAACGTCTCAGGTACAAAACACAGGTGAGCTGACGTTCACCTTTTATACTGAAGGGAAACCAGTGATGGCTGGAGATGAGACGAGAGACGCCCCCCTCTGGGACAGAGACTCCTTTCACTTTAGAGACATGAAGAGGAGGAGCGAGGAGGAAGATTCCAACATTAAGACGATTCCCAACCCCACTGTTGGGTGAACACACGCCACTCAAAACGTGTTGTTGGTCAGCCATCAAATCAGCACGTCAACAAGAGGGATTAGCTGAAACACTCATTTCCAGTGCTGGATGTGGAAGCACACGTTACTGTTGGTGAGTTTGTAACATGAACGCTGTAAATGGCCATTCTGGGTCGTATCTCATTGTCTCACCAGACCCAGCAGCAACATGTCCACCCTGACACGGTGATATTTAAGGCCTGCATGTCCAGCAACTGAGTTTTATGCGTATTTAGCCATATTTAGCCAAAAAATGTGGAACTCACTGATCAGCGCAGAGGTTTATATGTTAATATGGGTTGAAAGTGCAACTGAGTCATTGCGGGAATCCAGACTGGCTGCAGCAGACACACTGTGCAAACGAGAAACTGTGTGGAGACACCTTTTAATCCTTCTGCTGAGAGTCCGCCGTCACCTTCAGGTGTCGTTTCTGGCCATGAAGCTTCATTCATGTGCTTACAGTAAGCACGGCGGGGCAGTTTGTGACTGCAGTCGTGTGGGATGGTTGAACACTGTTGTGTGACTCAACAACTCTCTCTAAATTTATTATTCTGCCCTCCTCTCTAAATCTATTTTCATCTTCAGCCTTTTTTGTCCAGAGTCAGCACAGAAACGCCAGCCTCTCTGTTTGCTCCTCGGCTCCCGGGACAGGCTAAGACCAGACTAGTCAGAGCATGAGAACATAATTACAACATCTGGTCCAGGCTTTGATGGGACGATGATTTTCATTAAATCCATTTGTAGGCAGGGTGGTCCCCCCTGAGAATCAGAGCGCTAACCACTTATTTACACACAACACAAACTTCTCTCTCTCTGCAGGTGGGAGAGTTCTGCGGTCACATGATTGAGACTTGTACCTATCATTTAACAGTACTCTTACTATTGTTGCAGATTGTTGATTGCTGTTTTGTGTGCCTTGGTTGTCTACAGTTTAGTAAATCCCTGTTGTTTAGTTCTTTGTTTCTTTACCAATGTCCCACGTCTTTCTTTCCTGGGAAGGATCTTAAATAGAGGCCCTGCATCCTTCCGCCCGCCCAGGGGCGTCACTTTGTGTTGAAATGTGGTGCGGATATTTTAGGGCTCACGTGACAAAACACTTAGACCACGAGGCGTGAGAATGCACAATACTGGAGTCACG
Organism: Lepomis gibbosus; assembly: GCA_029875015.1. NCBI lineage: Eukaryota > Metazoa > Chordata > Actinopteri > Centrarchiformes > Centrarchidae > Lepomis > Lepomis gibbosus. The sequence goes on along the minus strand of JAPMOB010018776.1, from coordinate 5,160 downwards.
AGAGCCAGAAAAGGTGATACTCTAATGCTATTTAGAAGAAATATTCATTGATGAAAAAGGCACTGGATTGGGGGGTCTGGGGCTCCTCCCCCAGAAGGAGCACCAGTTTATGGTGGAAATGTCTTTATTTCTATGAAAGGAGACAAAATCCACGTGGCCGGTGACAAATCAGAAAATAAAAATATTATCAAATACAAGTTACATTTTTTTGGACAAGGCAGATCTGTTTCTTCTATATTTACATTGCATCCATTCACAGTGTGCAAGTAAACCTTTCTTACAGGATTTTATATTTGTTATTTAACATTTGTTGTTGCAAGATAGTTTTCAGAAAACTTTTAGCAAGTGCTTTCAAAACGTGGTGGGGACATGTCCCCTGCGTAAATGACACCTTTGCGCCGCCAATGTCAGCGTTATAAACTTTAGACCCGTGGTGATGTTGAGTCTTCGCCGTGCACAAAAATACACTGAAAACAAATAGTGATCCTGAATTGCTCAAATTAGAGTTAGTACGAGGAGAAGCACAGGAGGGTGTAAAGACCCCCTACGGGGCTATACAAGTAGGATTAACTTGATTTTGCTTCATAGGGGAAAAACCATGTTCTTAGTTTCCTTCTGGACTTACTGGATACTCGCTTATCGCCGGGGAGAATAAGTGGAACATCAGTGTTGCATCTATATTACAGTATGTGAAGGGTGTAAACAGAAAGGTGCCAAATGTTCCTAGTAAATGCGTTTAGCTTTCATGGGGCCAGAAAACTTCTACAGATGCTGGATCAGGAAACAAACTGAAGGCAAAGATCATCATCATCATCTCCCATCTTCGTCGGGCACTGTCAAATGAACAAGTGATGTACAGACACCAGTGCATGGATCACATGAGAAAATAAAGCAGTGGACAGTGTCCAGCTCTGCTCTGATTGGTCCGGTCTGAGCGTCTCACAGGGACGAATGCGTGCAGCTGTGAATATTTCTTGTGAGTTTGTGACGCCTGACTGAAGAGGACTGAGATCTTCTTCTTTGACCCATCACTCGGCCCTGCAGCGAGCTGTGCCGTCATAAATCTCCCGAGTCCTCTGACGGGCGACCCCATTCTCCGACCCTGACCCGACGTACGTTTAAAGTGTCCTTGATACGCGACCCGGCCGGCCTTATGTCGATATTGCATCTGCTCAGGCTAAACTGCTGCTTCCACTTGACAGGCGAGATGCCGCAGCCCTCCTTATTTATCTCGTTCCACTAGCCTTTAAAAAAGTCTATTAACCGCCATCATGTCCCTTGGTCCGTCTTACCAAAGACCGAGAAAAGACCTTGAGTGAAACATAAATTGCTCCACATGATCAGGCCCGAAGGCCGGACCACTGGGAGCCACCGGGACCTTGCACGGCAGCTCGGTGTGTGCGACTTGAATGAAAGGCTAAATGGTAAAGTGCTCTGGAGGAAAATGTTATGCAAATGCAGTTCACTTATGATTTCAGTATGATGCTGCGTCTGAGTGCAGGCAGTCTGCAGGGTCATCAGGTGGGCACCCTCTGAATAACCACTGTGTGGTCCACAACACTGAGCCAACAGAACCACCGCCTGCACCTGCACGCTCAGCACGGCCATCACTTTTCTCTTTCACCTGCTAACTACACGTTAAGGTAAGTAGCATGTTGCCTTCATCACTAGCAGCGTGCTTCTGAAGCAGAACAACCAAACAAGCGACCTGCGTTACAAACAAGCGGCACAGCACACTTCTGTGCAACAACATACTTTCACTATGACCTTCTGTATGTGGCTCTTAGTCTTTTACCGTTCTTCTTACCCAGAACCGTTCCATGGAGCTCGCTGCAGCTCCGCCCTCTCACGCCCAGTTCACCCAACAAGAATAATACCTTTTCCCTTATGCCCCAGAGCTTCTTGTTATTTTAATATCTGTCCACATGTTCCCATAAAAGACTGCGTCTGCTCTGGACTGTAGGGCTCATTTATATTCAGCTCAGAGAAACATTCTGCACATGCATGTTGCAAAAATGTTGCACGTACGTACAAAAGCAGCCGAAGGAAGTGTTTTGATTTTAAAATGTTCAGTGATGGCTTTCCTCTCTCACTCCCCCGGCCTCTGTCTCTCCTAACATTATCACAGCAGATGCAAATGGACCTGTGCCTGAGCGGAGAGCGGGCTTTTGCAGCTGCATATGAAGTAAAGGCAGCTTTGAAAAATAACAAATGTGACAAACATCCAGATAATAGAGCAGAAACATCTCAGCGCTGCTGCACTGTTTAACCTGTGACGCATGTTCACTGTCCACGATCAGGAGGCCTGGTGGGAACCTTTGTTTGCAGAATAAAGCGAGGAAAAACATTATTTTCTGACTGGCAGCCTTTTAAGCGACTGAGAAATCTGTGCATTACGCTTGTACGAAAGGCAAAATCAGCAAACTAAGGCTGTGATGGAAACGAGCTACACTGTGGTCTCAGGTGTCTAACAGGACAGCAAAACAGCTCGAACCATCTCTTCCCGTCTTCGGAGACGCCTTCAAGCTGCCTCAGTAACATCAACAGCTGAGAAAATTGTCCTCAATGGGCCTGACAGGTAAAAATGATCTGAGTGATAGAGCCCAGGTCATTGTAATAGATGGTGCAAAGTCAGATGTTGTTCAAAAACAAATTCCTCAAGGTTCAACATTAGGTCCCTTGCAGTTTACTCTCTGCATAAATGACATCTGTAACACAGAGAAATTGTAAATATCGTTTTTATGCAGATGACACAGTCATTTATGTTACTGCCACATGCTATGCTCAATCACTTACTCTTCTTAAATCAGACTTTTTAATTCTACAAAAATCTCTTATAGATCTGAAGCTGGTTGTGAATTCAAGTAAAACTAAATATATACTCTTCCCTTCCATGTCCAGAAAACAATATTTGGATGAGCTTAACATTAGTACACTGGATGGAACTGTTTTACATTACATTAATTAATTTATCTGACGCTTTTATCCAAACCAACTTACAGTTGCTATATCTGTCAGAGGTCGCACGCCTCTGGAGCAACAAGGGGTTAAGTGTCTTGCTCAGGGACACATTGGTGTCTTCGTGGATTTGAACCCCGGCCTCTCACACCAAACGCATGTGTTTTATCCACTGCTCTACGCAACCCCTACCATGTAATAGAACGTGCTCCTAGTGGGATGGGATTCTTTGGTCTCCAGGAGAACCAGGCACTGGTTATTATTCGTCTATAAGGTTATAACGCGTAAACTTCCCAGCGATCTGACCACTGAAATAAATTGGTTTTTAAAAGTTGGTTTAAAGTTTATAGTTTAACTAAAGTTTAAACTAGATGTCCTGATTTCAACAGGACAATTTAAAGCAATCTGGAATGAACACTTTCCTCACAAATGTAATTGTTACCTGTACATTTTTTTAAATTATATTTTTATATCGGTGTATGAATATTTGTTTCTGTAAAAGAAACCCTGGTCTCAGTCGGATTCTCTGTGTAAATAAAGGTGAAAAAAAGCAAAGTATTACACACTCTCTAGTCCAACAATGTTACAGCAGTGCATCATCAGTTTAGTCTTCATTTTTCATAGGTCAGATTTTGTTTGTTACTTGGGTGTGCAACAAAATACGCTAACTTGTGTCATTCCCATCATGCTCAGGTGAACTTTGTCTGATGTGCAAATTAGTAAACACTAAAAGATGGTCAACATGGTTACCGTGGCCCTTTTAACAATGACAAAGCCCAAGGCCACTAATCTGTGAGTAGTCTATCTTAGCCTGACTCATGTCCAAATATCCACAATCCACTTATACCCAATGTACTTAAAAATCCACCAGAGTGAAGGACAGTGTTGAGTGAACCTTTTAATCCAGATGTACAAAAGGCCCGGTCCATTACCGCCGCAGTGCTGCCCACCACTTCACAACAACAACAACAAGAGTTGAACCTGCAAAAGCACGTTCAGAAACTTGTTACGATCCGTCCGGCTTGCAGATCTCTTCACATCCTGCCTTCTTTTTTTTTTACTGCCCAAAACAGCACGTGATAATTCACAACAATTCACAAAGAACAATCTGTGCCAAAGTGGCTCTAACAGTAAAGATTATAGGTGGTGGTGCTGTGTGTTAATGTAACGCCTGCATGTTACTGACCTCTGCAGGGCGTCACAAACATACTACAGCGGTTTGCAGACTCTTGTTTCGACTGCCTTTCCTCATTTCAACTGTTCGACTTCTGCTTCAAGAAATAATCCACGTTTCCTGAAGCGAATAGTTTTACTGCCTTTTTATCTGATATAACAGAAGCACCATATCTTATTCCCCTGTTTTGTGTCTAAGCTTTTCTCACCTGTTGGCAGGTGGGGCTTTACTTTAAGAGAAATCATTCTGCACAATATTCATCCTGCAGAACTGACGGCTTGTTGGGAATTAACAGATAGGGAACCCGATAGTCAGCATGGTGGCAGCCAATTTGGCTGAACAGACAAAGAAAAGAGTGGAAACACCACATCAAGGAGCACTTACCACCAAAGATGTACAAAATAAATTGAAAAGTGTTATCCCACAGATTACCACTTCCTAGCGCTGTTTATTTTTAGTGTTTCTCGCTCTCCTCATTACCATTTCCTGCACTTAATGCTTCTAAATCGAAGTCACTCGGGGTCTTTTCTCTCTCCACAGTGCCTCTGCTGCTACTCCTGCTGCCAGAGGTATGTTCTGCAGTTCCACAGTGGAAGAACTAGGGCAGGCAGCTCCTTAATTACTTCATTAATTTTAATCTGATCCAATTAATTACATTTTCTCAAGCTCTCCCTGCTCTTCGTTCTAGTAGGTTGGAAGTTCCCTCGGACGCCGAGTGCCACTGCGGGAGACCTTGCATGTCCTCTGGTGCGTAAAAAATAAATAAAAAAAAGGAGTGGAAAAAACTCTCAGCCGCCCCTCCCCGGCTAAATCAATTATTTTCCTCCCCTGGCAAAACAAAGACCCCCTTTCCCTTGTTATTCTGTAATTATTCAGCCGGGTGCTCGGTCAAATTTTGTGCCTTGACAGCACTTAAGTAGCTTGTGAGTTTAACCCCTTTCAACCCCAAACAGCCTCCACCGGCGGCCAGGCGGGTCGGTGCTGCTTCATGGCTCTGCCTTTTGTCAGAACACACAGGAGGCTGGGGG
>JAPMOB010018772.1:0-14918 GCA_029875015.1 Lepomis gibbosus | reverse complement strand
CACACACACACACACACACACACACACACACACACACACACACACACACACACACACACTTTGCTTTCCTGTCATCTTGTCACCCCCCTGCCATGAGCACAGTGGAAAAACACTATTCGGCTTTAGGAAACAAATTAATTCACGTGTCGGGGATCAACTCTCTGACTGGGAGCTAGCAGAAAGCCTCTGACAACACTGCTGCTTCTCTCCCCAGAGCATTTTTATGAAAACTTGTTTTGGGAAGTAGAACTTTAATGCTGTATCTAATGAATCCCTGTGAAACAAACATGATGTTTTTAGCAATATGCAACAGTGCAGGAGCGGAGTAACAGTGTGACAATTCTCTGAACCTAGAGCTACTCACTGCTAAGCGAAGTGACTTGCATTTTTTTTATTTCTTTTTAGATTGATCTCTCAGCTCTGCATTTGCACCGCTTTTAGCATTCAGTGAGAGCACTCTAAAGTCAGGGAGAATTGGTGGGTAAGCACTATATCACTCTCAATCGATGCCTTTATCATAAGCCCAAACACTTTCAACACCAACAGCTCCAAACTGAATAGGAAGTGAGGACAATCACAGAGCGCAGCAAAAAACACAGTGGGTTGTCAGGCAATAAAAGTCTTTGAAACATAACTACTCCAGCATAAATCCTGCCACAATTTGACTGTGGCTTTGTGAACTAAAGAAGGACTATGCCAGTGATAACGTGGTTTCAATGATAAAGTGCCCTTCCTCAAACAAAGGCTGGAGGATGAAACCATGTTATGGGAATATAGGGGGGAGAATCAGATATCTGCTCTTAGATACCTTTGGGATTTGCAAAAAACCCTGCAGCACTTGCAAAAGGGAAATAAAATCTGACATAAAAAATACCTCAAAGCCCACACAGGGGGAGATTTCTCTTGCAATTGAAGCTTTGGCGATAAAGAACAGTGTGATGCATTTGTAGTGATTTACCCATTCAGTTAGAGACTGACATTGTGCGCCCTGAAATGCTTCTCACCTCTGGTGCAGAACGGCCCGTCATAGGCAGTGTGGCTGCAGTCACACAAGTAGCCATTGTACTTCTCCACGCACTTCCCTCCATTCCGGCAGTACATCCCAAAACTTGTACAGTGCCCTTGGCATCCGGGCTTGACCCCAGGCGTGACCTTGGCCCTCTCTTCCAGGTCTAGAGTGATGCCGTTCATCCGTAGGGCTCGGATACAGCCCAGGAACCCCCTCTGCCCTCCTGCAGCACCTGAGGGAGGGAGGGAGTGAGTGAGGGAGGGAAGGGAAGGAGGGGAAAACAGGTGAGGAGGGGAGGTGGCATCAGTGCAGAATGGATATGTAGCATTGGGAGAAAGGAAAGTAAACAAATAAAATAGAAGGAAGGGAGGACAATTGGAAGTCAGGGTCACAAAAGTCATTTTGAAAGCAAGAGGCCGTTTTAATCTCTTTTTAGAAACTTTAATATCCTAACGCCTGGAGGAAGCCACTGATGTCACGTTAATCGTTCTGACTGCGACGCCGTTCTTGAAACAACCTTCAACTTGTTTGATTTCCTCACTAATTAAAACGGCCTAATGAACACTGTGCCGTCATGAAGATCTCAGAAGCAGGCACACGCAAAGGGATGCATGAATACATGTAAAATACATGTCAGACAAACACACATGTTAAAAACACACCACACACACAGTGCACCTGACCTGATTGAACAAGTCAATATAAGCATTAATGCTTCGCCTTGGGGTGTCTATAGCCATTCCTCTAGAGTGCTTCCATCGTCATTCTGGCCTTGCACCATTACAGTCTAACTACCCATTAACTTGGACAGAGTGGAGGTGTTAAATAGATTAATGTGAACCTAAATGACTATAGCAATAAACACACTCGTAAACATACACCCACAGGTATGGAGTCAAACGTACACAAGCGCACCCACAGAGGATGGTTACACTGTGTGGATAAACACACGAGTATGGGCCCACACTCATAACAAGACCCGAGGGGCATTTTAGTTATTAAAACCTCTCAATTGCATCCTTTGGATTAAAGAGAAGTGTTCATTCAAGACGCCATGTTAAGGAGACTTGAACACACACTCCCGGACACACGGTTTCCTCCCCCAACAGACGCACACATCTAGTAGCTCAGCCACACAGGCGCAAAACAGACATACTGTAATTAGATATGAGGCCAATGTGTAATTCACGCATCAGGATGCAGTGGAGCTTTCACACGCTTTCTCCACTTTCCATTCCCACGACAGATTTGACTTTAAGCAGACCCGTTAATTAATCTATTTTGTACCACTGATTGGCTAGAGGTTTCTGCCACCTGTTTACCCAGGTCTAAATCAGTCTCTGATTAAACAGACTGCAGGCTCTGAGGCTTGTGGAGACCAGGGCAGACACGTACAGAGAAACTCACACACAGGAGTATACAGTCTCTGTATAACACACAAATGGTGTGTGATGGACTGATACTGTCTGAAGTTAATATGATATATATGTCTGTTTTGGTGAATATTGTGGCAAAAATGTAATTCTGTACTGTAAATTGCAGCAATTTTTATAGGCTGCATTTTAATGTATTAGTACCTTTGTTTATCTTAATTCAGAAAATATTTTGTTCTATGTGTTTATCTAATTTAAGTTGCTGTAAATTGCAAGGGATTCTTGCCAAACAGGTTCATGTTATGTCTTAATTTGCTGATCACCAATATCATCATCAGATTTTTTAAAAGTATTAGTATCAGCCTTAAAAAGGAGTACACACACACATCAATGCATGACACAGAATACTGACATGCATACAAAAATTCAGACACATAAGCAAGTTAAACACACACGTATTCTGTATTTGCACTTATTTATCTGTTTATGGGTTTAAGGCTTTGGGTATGATGAACAAGGGTATTTTAGCCTGTAATGATGTGCTAATGAGTAATGAATAACCTTTTCTATTCATTACAATATATACAGCACACACACACACACACACACACACACAATATCCAACAGCCACATTTTTAATTAAAACAGAAGTCATAAAATGTGACCTTTTGACCTTTATGGTGTGGATTCTGCATTGGTGTAATAATGAAGTAATGAATATACATGCAGTAAGCAGTTAAATACTGTATCCATTTTAAGTAATGGACATACAGCATGCATGTATATGTATGTGGACTGTCCTTTTAAGCCTGGTCCAACTAGATAAATTTCTAATTTACACCAACTGCGTATCTGCTGCACTGCTTTTCTTTCATTATCACCTTATGACTGGGTTAATAGTAGTATTTCCTATCTCTTTGCGTTTGTCTGTTCAACACTAAAGAAATCCTCAGAACAGTGTTTACCCAATCCGTGTTTATTACTTTAGGAGGCCATGTATATTGGTTTTAGATGAGTATTTTTGATTCATATGGTCTAAATGTCATTTCAAAAGCCTTCCTATCCCACCAGCATTTCCAGGGGGGAGATATTATCATATAAATCCCATTTTACCAGCCCACTGCTATATATCTGTTGGTTTAAAGCAAAGCTTTTTTTCTAACTATCTCTCTTAAAGGTCCATAATGTGGGTTTGATTTTGATGGATTCCTGCATGGAAAATGTACTTGTGTATTGCAACAACCCCGAGTCTACAGTAATTCCTCACACCTATGTGTTAATGTATAGTATAAATCAAAAAAGTAGCAGCACAAGATCATTAGCAGTTACATTTCAGAAGATTAATCTTTGCTAAACTTTAATCACCACTCATGTAATGTAGCAAAACACGTAGGTGAGGTCTTCATACACGTGCGTTTGTGTTTGCTCTCACAATCAGCGTCACACAGACATTTTTTATTGTACTCATTAATTGTTACCTACTGTCTTGGCATGTGAGCGAGGCTGGCTTCCCTGTGACAGGTGTCGCACACGCATGGATGTCGATCCATAAAGACAGGGGCAAGGAAATGAAAAAACAAAGCAGAAAAAGAAAGACAAGACAATCCAACCATGAGAGAATTGAGGAAAAAACATGCAAAATCATAAAGAACTGAGATAGTGAGCATTAATCAAGAGGGAAATCAAAAGAACAGATGGTGGCATTAAATAAATAAAACGTGGTACGATTTATAGTTATGTGCATGTATGGAGAGAATTGGAGAGCTAAAAGTTAACAGTGTGAAGTAAATGACAGCAGGCTGACGGTATAACATTTACTCTCAAGGCCATTAGAGCAAATGAGCCACTGTGCAGTAAACACTAAAGCAATCAAATGCTTGATGAGGAGCATATTGATTGAGAAAGAGAGAAAGAGATGATACAGAGACAAATATGAGAAAAATAAAGCTCCTTGTTGTTGTTTGTACCTTATGTGAAATCATACAAACAGATTTTTTTTATTCTTCTGGATTTCCTAGTTTTTTTCCTACCTCACTACTTTCAAAACAGCCACATCAATATGAATCACAGACAACGTGTGAAGTGGCAGAGGAATAAAAGGAAGAATCAGATGAGTTCAGACAAAAATCTCGATGCCTGCAGGGCTCTCCTCACAATTCCCAAATCACTCGATCAAACACAAAAGGATCTCTATCTTCTCTGGATGTCAGGGGCCAAATCTAAATCTACTTCCCTTTAGTGGCCGGGTCACTTCCTGTGCGTCACAATCTAGCTTCCCAAAGCAATCCTCAAATGAGGATTAAGCAGGGATTAGAGATCAGATATGAGAAGGTGCTGTTGCCCCTGTGGCTGTTCTTACATACAAGTCTTTCCCTGCTCTCTCTCTGTCTGTTCCACTAACACTTGTCTTTCTAGATGTGTGCCACACACAGCAGACCTGAGAGTTCTCCTGCCGTCCTCTGACCGAAAAGCCAGAATACACACATGCAAATGAGGTGACGGCCGAGGAGCTACCTGGAAGACATTACGTTCTCCGGCCTCATAGCTGCGAGTTGCTCAGTGATGAAACCTTTCTAGCCCTTTTCCATTTCACTAAATGCGAGCACAAATACGCCGAGAGGCAAATTGGGACATGATAAGGTAAGGGTTTCAGCAGCGTTCGATTCAGCAAAAGTGATGATACAATGAAATTATATTATAAACGGGGATCAAGGAGGGTAAGGCTATCACATCGGGATGCCTGATTGGAATTTGGAACAATCTCCTTTGGGCAGAACTTTTTCCATGAGACAGTAGGAAGTCTGTGATCCGCCTCAGCACTTTCCCTTCTATCCGCAAATCCCTAAAACTATTTTAGCCCCAGAGTTTGATTTATAGAGTATTGACAGCTCAGCACAAAAGGTAGAAAGAGGAGACAGAGAAGTGAAAGCATAGGGAGAAAACTGGACAGATCATCAGCCTGCTGATGAGCTTGAAAGACGTGTGGAGATGAAGCCGTAAGGAACAAACCAGACCTCTTTAACAAAATGCAGGCATAATTGGCATGATAACAAGCGCGTGATCTGTCTGACAACTGATACAGAATGTGTGTGGGAGAAGAAGTCAGAGGGTTGATATCCTCTTTGTGCAATAATAATTTCTTAATCCAAAGCAATATAACTGCTGAGTCAAAGTATTAAAGTATCAAAGAAATGACCTTTATAAGTGAGTTGAGTTAGTTTTAGTCACATGCCCTCACAGCCAGCACAGAGGCTCAGTTTTAACTTTACTGAAACTCACTCTTTATTGCTTACACGGATGACTTTCCGAAGACGTGCGCGCATATTATAAAATATGAAATGGCTGTGTGTGTCTGTGTGTGTGTGTGAGTCGGATTAACATGAACTTAATTAGCAGTGCCTGTGACTAAGCTGGACTGAAGCCTCTTAAGAAGAAAACCCAGTGATTTCCAGCAAAGGCTGCTACATCTTTAACTTCTAAAACAATCAGACGTCCTCACAATGGATGGAACATATTCAGAGAGCACAAATAGTTTTTTAATTCAATCCAATTATGATTACATGGATCATGTGTACTAGGCATTTGCTTTCTATGCATAAAGGCTTGTAATGATGGTGTGCTCATCTCTGTGAGCGTCCCTCTTACACAAAGCGGATATTAAATGTTCAAATTGCAAATAAATGTGTGTACGTGAGTCATTCTTACACATAAGGGTTGTTAATTCTTTTTGGATTGCATGGGAGTGTGTGTGCGCGTGTCTTACCCACGTAGAGCTGGCTGAACAGCTCTAGCCGTGTGTGCCCCTGTGCCGGGGCAAGCCGAGATGCCCGATATGTCTGATCTAACTGTAGGACTGCCTCTTTGACGTTTCGCTCGGCCATCACGCGATGCCATTGGTCGTCATTGAGGGGTGTGGCGGAATGTACTGTTAACTCCACGGGTCCGTTTCCAACGTCAAAGGAGAAGGAGACGACTTTAGGAGCTGCAGAAAGAGTGTGAGGAGAAGAAATAATAAGAATAAGAAATTTTAGTTATAGAAGTCATCTGTGAAACCACACAAAACAAACCTGACAACTTTCTAAAACCTATAAATCTCTGTTCTGTCATAGTCCGCTCTGCAGGTAAATATGCGTTCAATTTCTAATCTAATGGCTCATTTGTTTCAAGGCCATTCATTTGGCTTGTATAGATTTCAGCTTTGCACTACACGACTGCTCACAGCTTTGGACAGGACTAATCTCATGGACAGTCGAACTGTTGGTTTTGCATGACACAAAGTTGTATTGTAGCAGTTTCCATGTGTCCTTTTTATTTTTTTGCTGTTGAAACTTTAGAGGTTTCCCTAGTTTTGTTGGAGAGAGGAAAGCCAAAGAGTTAGAGACAAAACACAGAGAGAGAGAGAGAGAGAGTGCATGATTATTTTTTATTATCTTAAAGTAAGTGGATATGTGTGTGTGTGCGTCTATGTATATGTGTGTGTGAGAGTGTGTGTTTGGAAAGTGTTATGGGGATTTAAGTTGAAATGCCTTAAAGTTTATTGCTACTCGGTAATACAGTAATACAGTAGCCTAATATTTCAACAGACCAAGAGGGGGCACTATTATACCTTTTATGACCATGACAGGACAAACGTTTATCAATATTTCTGAATGACAGTGTGTGTGTGTGTGTGTGTGTGTGTGTGTGAGTGCGTGTGTTTCAGCCTACCACCTGTTCATTCCAGATGTTTTTGCTACTGCACTGGGGAGGTCGCTCTCTGATGGCTTTTAACCTGTCTGTAGGGGACAAAGATTCATCTATACACATTGTGTGTGTCTGTTATCATAGAAAAGGAGTTGAAAAAAGAGGCTAAGAATGTGCAATGTGTGTGTGTTCTTAATTCCAACTCAGCTTGATAGTCAGGTCCACAAAGTCAGAAATTAAATTTATATTTTGAAATACTACTAACCAGACACACTAGATAATATAGAGCTTTACAAGATACCTCTAACTGCAAGACTGGTGTGGATTCACAATTTATAAGTTCTATGTCGATGTGAAAGTATTCATTGTGTGCGGACGAGAGACGTTCATTAAATGCTTGCCGCTGCAATATGTCAAAGGAATCTTGTTGCCTTGACCTACGAAGGAAATGAAGCAACAATGACAAAACAATGAGGGAATTATTTCTGCTGCTAGAAAGACGATTTGCAAATGTCAAATTAAAACCCAGTTTGACTCTTTCTTAATGTTTGGTACCACTGCGAGGCCGCTGTATAAAAGCTATATATTCTGGGTTGCAGCATATGGTGGTTATTGGCACCAGTGTGCTGCAATCATAGAGATGATGAACAACCACTTCATCGCACTATATGTTACTGCTTCATTATGGCTTCATTAGGCTCAGATATTAAAGAAGATCATTTTATGTAGTAGTCAATGGGGAAATGAACTTTCTTCTTTCCCACTGCCTAATCAATAAGCCTGGCCCATTCCTCCTTTTCATATTGCTTTCATCTAATTATCTTTTTTTGACTATCTCTTCTGCTTTTCTTCTAACTCTTGCATCGCTCATACAGTGCACGTATAGTTCCTCTGTTTCTTTCTTACCTCCTTTTTGTTTGTTCCTTCATTGTTTCCCTCACTTTGTTTTCTTTGTTCTTTTGTTTGCTTTCATTTTTTCTCCTTTTATCCCCACCGTCCCCAGAGTCTGTCCTCACTTGCCTATGTATTACTTCATTATTCTTTCATTTCTTCATTGTTTGTTAATTTACTGCTTGCTTCACTTCCGTTGCTTATCAGTCTCATCAGTTACTGTGCCCTCCCTTCCTACCTTCCAACATTCCTTTCTTCCTCACTTTCTTCATTGATCCCTTCCTTGCAGACATTATCATTTCCTCTTAGGTGAGGCGCAAAGACACCAGAAATCATCTCAGCCAAAGCCTGTCTGGATGTCCTGAGTGCATGAACCTATAAAATAAATCTGAAAGACGTTCAACTACCAATAATACACAACACACAGCAGTGTGCAGACAAGTAGATGCATGCGCCCACAGTGACATGTGCAGTATAAGCCCTCTGACAGGCTTTAGTACTCTGAATTAATGACGTCTGTATGCACAGGGCAGGTCTGCAGGGCAGGGAGGAGCGCCATCAGTTATTTTAAATGCTGAAAGAAAGCCAAACATATATCTGAATACCTACAAAGCTATAGCAATGCTGCTATACGGCATGCGAGTGTTTGATTATTTGGGTGTTGCATTAGGAGCACTGCAAAGCAAGACGGATGCCTTACAACTTTCTTTTTCATACTCTGTCCACAGGCAGGAATGAAAACTAAAGTGCTCTCAGAGCACAGCCTCATCTATTAGCATAGCCTTGATGGATGTTGTAAGTGTTAATGTGCCTGTGAATGTAATTTTGTGTGTGTGAGATATACTTACATGTTGGCCTAGAGAAAACCCAGCAGTGCTTTTTATTTTCTCTATTTGTCTTTCTATTAATCTCTTAACATGGAGGCTAAAACAGCTAAGTTGTAAATTAAGCATCAGCACAGTATAACCACACAATGACAGAGATAGACATAGAGATTGTCTTTGTGTTAAAGATTGCTCCTTGTGTGGGTGTGCATATAAGTGCCAGTGTGTTTGTCTAATGTGACATTTCATTTTGCTGCTTTTCATCTATTTTCAGTGTTTTATCTATTTTCTGTTATACCTGCTAATTCTTTGTCGTTTGTCTCATCTGCTTTGTTCTCTTTTTCGCTCTGCGTTTGTCACTCTTGGGATAGCAGGAACAGTCTGGCCCCTTTCAGAAAGGGAAACGAGCCAGACTCACATTGCCACAGCAAAAAATTCCGCTGTTGAACCTGAAACAAGATTTAAAGCAACTACACAAAGGCTAAGCATCTCTTTGTGACAACAAAAGGTTACTTTTGTATTTATCAGCAAAAAACCTGTATGCTCACAATGCAAAAAATCCAGAGTATTTTTTAGCGTGCAGAAAGATATAGTGAGATAAAGATGAACTTCTCACAGTTGTTTGAAGAGAAGTCTGACAAATTATCAGTGCAGCGAGAGCTGCATAGACTACTGCTAAACTTCAGATGTACACTTCGTCTGTCTGGTCCTCACATTAAAAAATGCAATAATACAATTTTATAAACCAAGGTCTCCATCAGGAAAGTACATTTCTTAGCTGGAGCCCAGACTGAAAATGTGTATGACCTTTGGGCAAGACTATCGCTGAAAGCGCAGCCTCTTAAGGACTCAAAACATGGCAGATACATACTTGCCACTGAGCCACAGAGCACCCCAGAAGTCAAGCATTTCTTTATTTAGGGGCCTTTCTACCTATCCTCAATCCTGTTACCAGTCCAGTCCACATGGTTCTGAACACATCTTCAAAGCTCTCTCTCAAATGTGGCTATGCCTCCTTCTTCCTATTAAGATTCAAAGAAGAATAAAGTCCACCTGAGTTTGCTGAGGTCACAGTAATGTGTGCTTTATACAAGGTTGCGGGTGTGTATCTGTAAGTGTGTGAATGTGCTTTGAGCTCCTGCAATAGCACAGCTATGCTATTCTGGCCTAATGCTACTCATTTCATGCCCTGACGGGATTGTAGCAGATACAGTTTTTGCACCAGCGAGAGGGCAGAGATTATGTGTGTGTTTATGTGTGCGAGTGTGCGCGCAAGTCGTTTTGCTGTTGTGTGTCTAAATGTGTGCTGTGGGGCAAAATGATAGCAAGGGAGAGGCGAGAGGAAATCGATGTGGGGGTATTTTGAAAGCCTCTGGAGACACACACATGCAAACACACACACACACACACACACACACTCCCTATCTCCTCTGGCCTGCTGTGCAGCTGTGACAGACTAGATACTTACTGTATATTTGTTTGTGTTTTTGTGTGCACATTTAGAAGACAAACACCAACACCCTCTGGCAAACATCTCAATGTAATTGCATGTACAGTACAGTGTCAACACATTTTTTCTGCACAAATAAGTGTGTGCATGTATAGGTGTGTGTTCGGCTTTGTGTAAAAGCTACTTCAGCTGTAAAATAATGAAAATAAAAAACTTTTAGGCCACAAACCAGCTGACATAAAGTCATTCAGTGTAATAGCTTTAGAAAGGACTTTGGCTCACAAAGAATCTGTTGACTTTGTGTCTGTTCAGTAGTTGGCATTTGACACAAAATGGCGGGCCAGGCACACCAGAAGGAACTGGTAAGCGAGTGCATTTGAAACCAAATGCTCAAATCCCTTTGAATCCAAATGAAATGCAATTAGTCTTCTATCGACAGCCATGATGTGCCAGGAACTCCCGTCACAATGCAGCTCGCTGATTAAATTGAAGCCCTGAGATTTTAACAATTTGAGCCGCTGGAAAAGACCACAAAAACCTACTGGATGACATGTCAATAAGTCTCAGAAAGAACTTAGAGAATGTGAAATGGGGTTGTGGTGCAATGGGGTGCAAAGCAGTCCCACTGTACGGTATTTAAAAAAGTTTCCTTCTCCTCTGCTCTCTCGCCATATCATCCATTTCCTTCTAACGTTTGACACGTTCTTCCTAAAAGTGAAAACAGAGATGCTCATGAGTTGCAAAATGTAAGTAGAGGTCAAGTCTGAAGTCTCCAATGTTATCTTACTTATTATATATTCCAAGGGCATTTTCCATCCATCGTCAACCGCTTATCTTGCTTACAGGGTCGCGGGGGGGGCTGGAGCCTATCCCAGCAGACATTGGGCGAAAGCCGGGGTACACCCTTGACAAGTCGGCAGTTCATGGCAGGGCCACACATAGACGCACAACCACTCACACTCACATCCACACCTAAGCACAGTTTAGAGAACCCACGCAGACACGGGGAGAACATGCAAACTCCACACAGAAAGACCGGGGCAACCACGACCTTCTTGCTGTGAGGCGACAGTGCTAACCACTGCCCCACCGTGCCGCCCCCAAGAGCATTTTATCCTTTTGAATTTGTTCCAATGTAATATCCACTATGGGTCACAAATACTTTGGACTGCCTATTTTTTATTAGTAGGCTACAATTCAACTAAATTGCATGGATTCTCTAAACCCTCTAAAACATATTGTTATGAACTAAAACACCACCTGCCGAGGTCAACAACAGCTGTGTGCATTAGCGCAAACACTTAAAGACATAATCTAAAAACTTTAAAATCCTGGTTAGATAGGCTATTAGTTTTTTACCCAAACATGATCTTGAACATGACCGCTTTTATGATCAATCTGTCATCAATGTAAGGACAGATCTTCGCACATGGATTTATCCTCAGCCCAGAATAAAATCTATGTCTGCCTTTAATGCTGTGACTCTGCAGACAGTTGCACTGAAAACACTTACTGTGGGCTATTTTACTGCAGTAATCACTGTTTAATGTGTAGGCTAACCTATAAAACTGATCAATGAACAGTAATCTTTCATATTGTAATTGCACTGATCGGAACATTCCTATCGTCGTTACATACGAGATAATGTGAGTTTTTCTGAGGGAGGATGACTGTGGTGCAGCTGAAACAAAAAGGCCTAAATAAGGTATTAAAAGTGAGTTTTTCATTAATATCTGGTGATAATCTGAATGTCTTTTAACAGCATTAATAAAACAGGAAATGAACAAGATTTTATTAATGTAAAATAGACGTCTAAAACTTTAATCTATAGACACATTTTCCACTGCAAAAAATAATAGGCTAACCTGCTGGGTGTGACTGTGACTTTACAATCACAGATTCACAAGTAAACCGTGTCTCATATTCGATCTATAGACTACCTACTTTCATAATCAGGTAGCCGACTGCCACTGGCATTTTATCCCGTTGGGTTACAGCTTAATAAATATAGCCTTCTTAATTCCTTTGTAATGTAATGGGCTGTAGCACTTTATCATTCATTAAGGAAATTCCACTCTGGTAAATGATGAATGAGCAACGCTGTACAGTAGCCTAATAATGTTAACGCATTGATCGATCTTTGACTCCTGTGTTTTAGAGCCTATCATGGTCCGTGCTTGCACGCATTCATATTTCTAGCGCCACCCAATTCAAATGGAGGCTCTGCCTTTATTTACCTGTTGCCATGGTGAATCGTAGTATAGGAGCTTCATTGATGATGGCTTTTTTTCATCCCCACGCATTCCATCAGGCTCAACATACTCAGAATTGATTGAATTTCTGATAAGCTGTTCTGGAAAGGAAAACTCAGAGTTTCCCACCTCAGGCTCAATCAACCCAGAGCTCAGGGATAAGCTCAGAGTTTGTTAAACCCGCTTTCTGAAACAGGGCTCTGGTGTTTTTACAGAATTTACAGTCAGTCATTGCTGTAAAAAAACAAAGCAACCATTGCAAAAAACAAAGCAACCATTGCAATTTAGAGAAATCATTTCCATCAAAGCAAAGTCATGTTTTGCACAAGGAGATGATTCTGTTAATATATCGGAATCAATCCAGAGATCATCTTAGATGTTACAGTATGTACACTACATTTATTCTGCATAGACTAAATATGCTTTAAATACACCATTAATGGAAAGCGAAAGCATTGCTGCTGGCTTGTGAAAGCGTGATGCAAGTGGATATCTTGCACTGTCACCAGTGGAATAATGTGCCGTTACATTAGTAGAACAACAAGACCATACAGTTTTAAAAAGTAACATAATATTTTACTACTACTTTTTTTTTTTTTTTTACACAAATTTGCGTTACTTCTAACCAGTTACTACCCAACCCTACTTTTATCTTTTTCCCAAATACTTTACAGGATTCATTTTTTTTGTTTAGTGGAAAGGTTTTGAAATCCCTGTATCTAAAGGCTACAACATAAAGTATGGATCCCTCGCTAGATGTCAACACAACTTGTTTTGTATGTTATGTGACATGCTATGATTATGATTAGGATCTCCTACAGAAATGTTCAGTGCATTACCAATGTTTAAAAGACTATTATGTTTATGTGTTATTATTCAGGAGTGTGAGTCTAGTCTTAAGTTAATTAAGTATGTGTTGGAAGTCAAGTTGGAACACTATTGATGTGCGACTCTGGGTGAAAGCAGATATATACTTAAGAGCTGGATTCTGATAGCCAGTTACATTTTTGGATTCGGCTGAGCAAATGCGTGAAAAACAAATCTCATAATTTATATTTTATCTGTCCTCTTCTTTTAATTAACACAGAGCAATGTACAAAACATTCAAGAAGCACATTCATAACTTTAAGCCGGAGCTGACAATTGACTATTGCTTTTAAACGAAAAACAGCCTGCAGGTAACTCACCCACAGGCCAAAATGAAGATCTTGGCTGCTGTCCAGATCCTGTGCTCTCCACAAGCAGCTGCTTTTAGTTAGTTAGTTAGTTAGTTGAATCTTCTGCTAAAATGATCAAGCTGATGAACTGTTGATGTTCATTTTAGTAGTCATTTAAAATATCTATAACCTAAGGTTATCAACCTAATAATTAATTATGACCTCCCGTATTTTGGCACTAGTAGATTTTTGAAAGATAAAGTGTGCAAAAATAAGCAGGCCTGTCATCCTAAGGTGTCAAATAAATATCTAAACTTAACTTAAACTTAAAAGTTTCTGTCCTAACAAACAGATTTCTACTGAACATTGGAGTTGTTTGTTTGTTCATTTATTTGTCTTTTTAAATGCACCACGTACACACACGTGGTGCATTTGAGTGTGCATGTGTGTGTCTGTGTGTTAAGGATTTTGAGAGTTGGGTGGGAAGACTTCCATATCTAGAAGAGGTGCAGATACAAACTCAACACTGAAATACATACAATTTATCTGTTTCACTGACAGCATAGTGTGTTTGTGTGTGTGTGTATTTGTGTTTTGTGGGGGAAAACTTTTAAGAGATTTAAACGCTTCTATTTGCAGGAAGATTTTTAGAAAAAGAAAGAGGGAGACAGTGTAGGTGCGTATGTGTGTGCATGAGTGCTTGTGTTTTGTCATCCCTGAAAATGGGTGATTTGGTTAAACAGAGGTTCATAATGGACATAATTATTGCACACACCAATTACCTTAAATAAATGATTGCTCTCTCTTGCAATCACACAAAGTAGTGCGCCATAATCAGGAAGCCAATTGACTTGCTGGAGTGTGCGTCAGGATCAGTCTGTGTGTCTATGTGACTCTGAGCGTGTGTGTGGAGACGAAATACACACTGTGCGATCAGACTGACTGTTGGATTAAACCTCACACTAGGCCAGATAAAGAGACAGAGTGAGAAAGGGAGAATAAGAGAGACAAACACGGAAAGAAATTACTCTCATGCACACACAGAATCACTCAGAAGCATCTTACATTTGAGCTCTAGGCGAATGAAGTCAGTGTTGCCCAAGTTTTCCAGAAAGACACCATAGGGTGCGCTGGTCTTGAAATAGAAGGAGATGTCGGCGCTGGTCTCACCCTGGAAGGTGGCAAAGTGCAGGTAGGACGACGGGGTGGTGAATGATGCGGCGTTCCAGTAGTTGTCTGTGAAAAAAACACAAACAGAATCACAATGCTGAAACAGCCC
>JAPMOB010018567.1:0-10255 GCA_029875015.1 Lepomis gibbosus | reverse complement strand
GACGGTGTCTGCCTCCCGAACCCAAACTGGAACCTGGTTCCACAGGAGAGGAGCCTGATAGCTGAACGCTCTGGCTCCCGGACGAACAAGCCGAATTTGTGTAGAAATATACATTTTTTGTCGTTTTCTCGCTCCGATTATTGAAAAGTTGGCGAGACCTAGATATCAGCCCGTGTCTGTAACCAACCACGTTTGCTCAGTCTGGTTTCTGAGGCGTCTGTTAGCCATTTGGCTTTTCAATCGCTAGTTAGCTGATGCTAAGGCTAGCGTCTCTTCCGACTGCTAGAAGAGACACGAGACGGCGTGCTGACGCCACGTGTTGCTGTAAGCGCTGCCCCAAAAGGCTGTTTGAAACCAACGTTAACAGAGACGCCTTCACTTGAAAGTGATGCCTTCAGAGGCTCCTGTCGATCACAGCAGCGAGACGCAGCGAGACGCAGCACAGCCAGAGAGAAGTCAGGTTTAAGGTGCTTCAGACCTGGATGGTTCAGGCTTGGTCAAGAGTAACCCGAAGACTCTCAGTCATCCAGGGGCCGGATTACAGAAACTTCCTAACTGGCAGATCCTGTCCTAACTGCTCGGTCACCATGGTAACAAGGGTTAGGAACTGATTTAGGAAAAAGGCCGTTACAGATCAACAGTTCCTCAGTCAGTGTTCCTTTCCTAACTTTAGATAAAGTATTTTACAGAAGCATCCTAACTTTGTAAAACCTTAAATAAACTGTCCTCACTTTTACTTTTCCACCAGCTGGTGTTTAATAACTCCTTTAATCCACATTGTCGTTGTTTAATTGCTTTTACAAAATCAACAAAAATTCAACAGGCTGAACTTAATTGATTCTCCCGATGTGTTTGATGACCAAAACCAAACCCAGTTTGAACTGTGCAAAATCCAGTTTAACTAATCAGGAAATAGAGCAGGCCTTGTGCAGGTTTCGTGTTTAAAAGGTTATTTGGGTTATTTCCTCAAACAGCCGCTCGCTGTAGCTTCTATCAGACAAACAGGAGGGGACTACTTTCAGCGGCGGATGAATCCACGTGGTGTAGTGAGTGTTTGGGGCAGCAGGACGGCGTCTGCACGACTGAGTCAGGGTAAAGTGCAGTGTGTGAGTTCATGGTGATGAAGGAACACGAGGATAATCAGGAGAGAATCGGAGTCTGAATGAGATTTGAAGATGAGAAGAAAAATATTTACACGAGTTGGAGCAGCTGAAGTGTGAATAAGGTGTGAACACGTGTCGCTGGAGCTCTAAACTCTGCCTGTTGTTCCCCCGTTCAGTCAGAGGAGGCGCCGCCTCCGCCTGCTCCCCCCGTGAGGAGGAGAAACCCAACAAGAGGAGCAGAGAGAAGAAACACAAGAACAAGAAGCAGCACAAACACAAGAAGGAGAAGAAGGTAGGAAGTAAAAAAACAAAATGTCTCCTGACTGTTTGATTCTTCTTCTCTGACTTCATCTTCGTTATTTCCCCCCAGAAGAAGAAACATAAGAAGCACAAACACAAAGGGAAACAGCAGAAGAAGAGTAAGAAGGAGGCGTCAGACAGCAGCTCCGAGGACAGCGATGAGGACAGCGATGGCGAACACGTGTCCACAGAGGAGCTGCTGAAAAGGTCAGAGGTCACGGAGACTCCGCTCACGTTAATAAATAACTTCTGTCTGTAGGAAACAGCATCCGAGTTAAGACGGTCAGAGAGTTTGTTAACAGCGTTATTATTTTTCTTCCAGAGTTTTTACTCAAAGTCGTGATGAAATAATCCAAACCTTTTGTTTCCCACACTGTGTTAATGCCCTTGGACTGTCTGTCTGACTGTGTCTTTGTCTCCGTCTCTCCTTCCAGACTGAAAAAGGTCCAGTCCCGTCAGACCTGGTGAGGAACCAGGAAGTGTGTCCTCTGTGAGGACGAACAGCCCGAAATCACACGTCAGAGTCGACCTCCTGTCGTCTTTAATTTTACACAACAGACCACCTGTTGTTCTTCATTTCAATAATAAAACGTCCCTCTTTAATGTTGACTTGTTTTGTTGTCATTGATTCTTCTAATTTATTTTGTAGTTTCGACTCGTTCAGAGTTGTCGGGAAAGTTAAGTAGAATGTAGGGAGGAAGAGCGGAAGAGGGGATATAGGGAAAGCAGAAGGTGGGAAAAGAACAGCCTCACTCTGCAGACTGAAACAAAACCTTTCTGTATTAGAAAACACTTCACTGAAAGCCCGACTTCCCCAGTTATGGTTTATCACATGTTAAATTGTGTCATGTCCCACAGCTCCTGAAGGCAACGTCTCGCGTTAGTCAGAGGGACTGTTGCTATGGTGACTGCCGCGGCGGGAGCTAAAGGCACTCGTAGCTAACAAACAAACAAGCAAACTTTTTACCGAAAGTTTCATAAATGGCGTCGAAAAACATCGACCCTATATCAGTTGATGAACCTCTAGGAGGAGAAGAGGAGGAGGAGGAGGAGGAGCGGACGGAAGAGGAGAGAGGAGCCGGAGAGTGGAGCCAGAAGAGCCAGGTAAAACGGCTAGCTAGGCGGCTAACGGCTAGCCCGGCAGGGTGCGTTCACTGACCGTCTTCATCAGTGGTGAAGGAAGTAATGCAGCTTCTTTACTGTAGCAAAAGTACCAACAGTGTAAAAAAAAATTAATTACAAGTGAAAGCATTATAACAACAATGTGTTTAAAGTATCAAAGTAACTCAGTGCAGCGAAGTGTTGAATTTTAGCTGAGACGTTTACAGTAACGTAACGTAGCCCCAAAGCTGCGTGACTTAACGTTACCTGTATGTTACATTTTATTATAGTATTTTAGATTATTTTACTGATGGTGTTCAAACGGCATTTTTATTGTGTTGGTTGAGGTGGAGCTCATCTTTAACTAGTTTATATTGTGCAGAAACAAACGTTAATTCTTATTTTCAATGTGTATTAAAGTGCTGATTATTTTGTTAGTCAATTTATTCTATATTATAAGCACAATTATCCAGAGCTGAAATTGTCTCATTTG
This sequence comes from Lepomis gibbosus, assembly GCA_029875015.1. NCBI lineage: Eukaryota > Metazoa > Chordata > Actinopteri > Centrarchiformes > Centrarchidae > Lepomis > Lepomis gibbosus. The sequence continues at coordinate 7,258 of JAPMOB010018567.1, read as the reverse complement.
AGACACTGAAACCAGGAAATGTTTCAAAACAGTCCCTGATTTTTTTTATATATGACAAACAGACTAATTGATTTACTGATCGTTTAAGCTCAATGTCCTGTAACTTGATTTTGTAAAGAAACAAAAGATTCCAGATGAATATGATGTAGTATTTCTCTTTGAAATTGACTGTAAAGCAACTGCAAGTGTCATGAAACTGAAATAGGTAAAATACAGACTTAAGTAACAGTGGTGGACAGAAACTAAGTTTGTTTTCATGTCGCTTTCTACTTTTACTCCAACGGGGCTCAGAGAAATTGTACTTTTTACTTCAAATAATTTATCTGACAGCTTCAGTTACTTTACAAAGTCAGATTTTTTTTCACAAAAATATGAATGTGAGTTTATTAAATATGATTTTTTGTTAAAAATTAAACAACCCAACAAATTCTGTGTGTCTTGTCTGGAGTATTTTAAAAAGCAGGTAGAAATGTAAATTTAAGACTTTTGGTGCAGTAATATTTAGCAAAGGTATTTGTACTTTTACTCAAGTACAGGATTTGTGTACTTCGTCCACCACAGTTCAGTACAGAACTCGAGTAAATGTACTTATTGGGCCTCGTTATACATCAGAGGCTCGTCAGAAGTTTGTAACAAGAATAATAACTGAAGCCTTTTACTGTGTTGATTTTAAGCAGAATTAAATAAAATGTGTTTATAGGAAGGAGACTGTTTAATATCAGGTGAGTTTAGCACGTGTTGGCATGACCACTTTATCAGGGCCGTGATGTGTTCATGTGTCTGCAGGTTCCAGTGAAGGTGTTACGAGCTCACGGCGACGCCGTCACCGCTGCTCGACTCTGCTTCAACAACCGCCGCGTCCTCAGCTGCTCCTCAGACCGCACCGCCATCCTCTGGGTAAACTCCACCTACCTTAATTTACAGATTCAGTCCGTCCACCCTGTGCGGAGCCAGTCACACCTGCAGCTGTGCAACAGGACAGTCTGATGTCTCTGAGCAGCTCAAGAGCGTCTTAGTGGCAGATAGAAATGAGCTTTCTTTATCTTTCTTCTCTATATGCTTTTCAAACTCCAGGTGCATCTCAAGTCTCTTATTTGCCGTTTCTTCGCTTCTCGCTCGGCCGTCTCGCAGACTGTCCCAAAGCTCTTATTTGTTCCCTAACGAGTGAAGACAGATAACAGATTAAACTCGAGGTTTTTATTTGATTTGTTTTCTGATTTGACATCTAGTGAAAAATCTGTGTTCACTGCAGGTCTGAACAACAAAAGAAGCACAAACAATTTCTGCATTTAGTAGAAATACTTGATAAGCTGTTATTTCCCACATTAACTTTTATTATGGAGACAGTTAAAGTCGGAGAGTCTGTCTGTCAGCCAGAAACACTTTCTACATCATTTATCATCGTTTCCATTCAGTCACATGTGAAGCTGATTATTCCTGGGCGTTCCTCAGTTACTTCATTTCAGTTCCCCCTGAAACATTTAGCCTCATAAATCAAAAGACGCCATGATCGTATTCTGGGATGTTCAGTAATGACAACACTGACCCTGGGCCTGGGCCTGACCCTGGGCCTGGGCGTGACCCTGGGTCTGACCTTGACCCTGGGTCTGGACCTCTGAGCACGACACAGTATAATTACAGAATTTTTAAATTTCAATTTCAAAACACTTTATTTATCCCCAAAGGGGAATCACAGAGACCCGTATATATATTATATTGTCCATCCATCCTTCGTCAACCACTTATCCTGCGTACAGGGTCGCGGGGGGGCTGGAGCCTATCCCAGCTGACATTGGGCGAAAGGCCATCGCAGGGCCACACAGAGACAGACAACCAGTCACACTCACATTCACACCTAAGGACAATTTAGAGACACCAATCAACCTGCATGTCTTTGGATGGGGGGAGGAAGCCGGAGAGAACCCACATGGACACGGGGAGAACATGTAAACTGCACACAAAAAGGCAACTGGGGTTTGAACCCGCGACCTTCTTGCTGTGAGGCCACAGTGCCGCCCCACATTACATCACATATTAGAATACATATGTTATATATTGTGAATATAAATTAGGCTCTTCATGTGCAGGTGTTTTATGAAACAGGTTACAGCTGCAGAGAGGAAACATGCTGCTCATCACAGTGCAGACACAAACTCCATCAACAGTCTCTACAGCTGCGATCAGCTGATCCAGCTCTAGTTACCTGCCGCGTCATCACATCACGGACGCCGCTTCACGTGACGCTTCAGAGGAAAAGCATAAGCCCTCGTTTCCTCCCTCCTCGCATGCTTTCCTTGCGTCTCTCCGTGCTTCCCTGGCGGGACGGACTAAGACGTGAGGGAAACTTGAGACGCACCTCTGTGGACAGCTGGCTGTGATGCTAACATGAAGAGTGTTTTGTTGACCTTTGACCTGTGCAGGACGTGGAGAGCTGCAGACCTCTGAGGGTGTTTGATGGACTTCATAGTAAAACCATCACTGAGTGCGCTCTGATCCCAAACAGCAACAGGTGAGTCTCACCTGGATCAGGACAGGTCACAGTAGGCGTTTTACTTATGACAGATAAACTACTAGTATGTGTTGATTTTAACTTCGATCAGGTGTGTGTGGCATTTAATTTATTTAGTACATGAAGCAGCAGCGGGCCACGCTCACAGGACGCTCAGTCAGGCTCCAGAAACAGGATGAAACCAGATTAAAGTCCTTAAAGTTTGCCTGAGGGGGGCGCTGCAGGAAAGGTCAGAGGGATTCCAAGACCTCATCCACTTTGCATTATTAATATAAATATTAAAAGAGTAAAAATGTGAACATTTATACACATTTAATCCTGAAAATGATCATAAAAACAACCTCAGTCATCAGGTTCCGTCCTCTGGTGAAGCAGGAACGTCTGAAGAACAGTTCTTCCTGTAGTTGTTGAGAACAAAGAAGGTTCATTCGTTCTCTTTGTGGATCTGTGTGTCCGTCAGGGCGGTGACAGTCTCCTGGGACAAGAACATGGTGGCCTCGGACCTGGAGACGGGACAGACTCTGGTAACTCTTCTTCTCCTCCTCCTCCTCTTCCTAACAAAGAGTTTTCAGTTCTTCCTGCGTGTTATTTATGTTTGAAGTGAAATTATACAGAAGTCCTTCTACATTTGTACAAAGTACCACCTGATATTGACAGACACACCTGTGAGTTAGTGACCACATTAAAAATATCTCTCTGTCTCCAACAAAATCTTTTAAAATCAGTTTTTCTGAAAAATGGTACTCTGGCCCCCGTTCTCCCCTACTGATATTGATTCTGGTCCCGGTCCCGCAGTGGCGGTGGAGGCAGGCCGGCCTGCTGACCTCCTGCAGCGCCTCGTCGGATGGCCGGCTGCTCGTCTGCTCCGCAGATCCACAGAACGGCGTTTACATCAGCGACGCCGCCAGCGGACTGACGCTGCACCGCGTCAGCGGTACGACCGCCAGCTCACGCCTCCTGGATCGTTAACCCCAGCGTTAGTTAGTGACGGTGCGTTTGCTTCCCCTCCCAGATCACCACCGCTCCACCATCACACGGTGCCGGTTCGACCCTCAGAGCCAGCGGGTGGCGTCGGTGTCTGCAGACCGGAGCATCAAACTGTGGGACCTGCTGGCTCAGAAGACCACCGTGTCCATCGACAGGTGAGGACGAGCTGCTGCTTCCATTGCTTTTTGTTTGTGGTGAGCACCATGAACTCACTAGAGGGCCCCTGGTCTTTACTGACCCCCTGCTCCTCTTTCCCCTCACACTGCACTGTGATAATCTGCTGAAATGGTTTGACAAGAAATTTGAATAATCCGTCTCTAAAAAGCAGCGATGCTTAGTTTAATCCAGAGGTTTCAAAGTCTGAGACTGCGGCCCCCTGGTTTAATCAATATACTGTAACTGTGCACGCGCACTGTTTCTCTGCACAACACGCTCACGCTGTGGACAAGAGAAGAAGACGGGATTTGACGACGCAGATGCAAAATGAAAGGAGAGAGAGAGAAAAGTGAGGGAGGAAGAAGAGAGAGGGAGAAAGACAGGAAGTGTCTGAAGCTAACAGGAAGCAGCAGCTCTGCGCAGAGTCTCCTGTAGAACAGAACCAGCCGACCACAACAGAACCACAGCTTCAGGGTCTGAGCAGACCCGGTCTGCGGACCCCAAACAAGCTAACGTTAGCATGTAACCTAAATCATGACCGCTAGTTGAGATGGAGGCGAGCGAAGGTCAGGCTCTTAGCTGGAAATGTAGAAACACGTTGTTGTTCTTCGACCGCTTGGTCTGTGAGTTTGGGCTGGAACGTCACAGGATCTGAGTCATGTCTGTACGCTAAGTATGAAGCTGCAGCCAGTTAGCTTAGCTTAGCATAAAGGCGGGAAACCGCTGGCTCTGTCCAAAGGGAACAATCCCCCTGCCAGCTCCTCTTAACGCTCCTTAACACTGATGAGTCAAGATGTCTGTGTAATGATGATGATGATGATGATGATGATGATGATGATGATGGTGCACGTCTGCCTCTATTTCTTCTCCTGTCTTGTTGTTGTTGTTGTTGATTCCCGTTTCTCTCTCAGTAACCACAGCAACGTCGTCTCTGACTGCTGCTTCACCAACAACGGGCACTTCCTGTGCACGGCATCATGGGATAAAAGTTTAAAGCTGTGGGACCTGCAGGCGGGAGGGTTTCGATCTCACGGCGGGACGTCGCTGCAGAGAGGCCACGAAGGCAGCGTGAGCTCCTGCAGCTTCTCGGCTGACGGTGAGCCCCCCGAGCAGCATCGGAGACGGGGTTCAGGTTCAGGTTCAGGTTCAGGTTCCTGTCCTCAGCCGGCAGGTAGAGCTTTAAATAGAGAAAAGCAGGCCCTGATACCTGGACGTGTCCTGGAAACGTGTAAATATCGTTGTAAATTTAAAGAGGTCACATTCTGCTGTTCTGTTTAGGGGGTCGCACAGAACAGGTCGACTTGGTTTCATTCTCACACTGCGAGTGGAGCATCTCACTTCTGTAGGATCTTTGTTGGCAGCTGCACATGTGCAAAGTTTATTTATCAGATTCCTCCTGTGCTAAAAGGTTTCATCAGAGATTCATGAATTATTATCAGTAAAGATCTACTTTTGGACTTTTTTATGGTTGGTTTGGCTTCTATGACTTTACGGTGTTTTCGCTTTGTAAAACGTTTAGGAGACAGAACGGCGGACTGAAACATCATGAGAATAACAGGAGGATGAAAATAGTTGGATACTTTCAGATTCTGTGCGTCTCCGTCGGGTTTCTCCAGCGTTACGGCTGCAGATATAGGAGCTAAGATAAGAGATGTTCTTCTTCATGCTGTTCGTGTAATAAAACACTTCCTGTCTTTTCACCACAGCAACCCTGCTGGTGTCTGGCTCCTACGACAGGACTGTTGCACTCTGGGATACATCCTCCCTCTGCCAGACTCTCATCCTGAAGGTGATTAACCTCGATCTGAAATAATCAAAGTGTTTTATTACCGAGCTCAGCTCATGTTTTCTGCCGTCTCTTGCAGGGCCACCGTGATTGGGTGACTGATGTGTCAGTCAGCGCTGACAGGAAGTTGGTGGCCTCTGCCTCTAAGGTACCGGTCCCCTCAGTCCAGATCCTTTCCATCATCATAATCACTGTTGTGCTCCGACATGTTAAAGTTAGCACTGTGTCTTTAGGGACGGACGTCTCCTGATGTGACGACCTGCTGGACGTGGTTTTCAGGTTCTCCAGTGTGGCTGCAGCCTCTTAAACAAGGAGGATTATTTAGAACCGGGACAGGTCTCATATTTCAGCATCCTTTCTACAGAGAGACGGCGTCATCAAAACACATTTCATTTTGGAGATCTCTGCCCTTCCTGTGGGCTCGGTCCCATCAGGAGGTCTTTAGTTCACCGTTAGGCTTATTTGGACCTGGAAAATGTTTTAAGTCTGAATCTGATTTGGGACTTGTGAGGGGACCCAGTTGGACCGGGTCTGTTCCAGTCTGGCTCAGTGTTTGATTTTGATGTTTGATTTGAGGTTCCTGTAAACAGCTTCACCTGAAGATCAGATCCAGATCAGATCCTCAGATCCAGTTCACTGTGTGGGCTCCACAGTCCCGGCTCTCACCAGACTCTGTGCTTTTTTTGGCTTTTTCAGCTCAAATGTTGCTGCGAATAAACGAGCTGCTGGTTGGCGTCCATGTTTGTTTTGGTACAAGAATACGTGATCCACCTGCAGAGCTCCATGGTTCCTGAGCAGAGGGTTCAGTGTCGTCTGGTGGATTTCCTAGTCAGGTTTCTGCTCCGTCCTGACTGTCAAACACTGAAACATTTTCTGCTGGTTTGTCTTTGTAGGCTCAGTCTTCAGATTTGTCCCTCATGGACTCCCTTAGATTTTGAGCCCTGGTGACCTGCTCCACTTTGGTCAGCTGTTCTTTACACCTTTAATCCGTCTGTAAACAAACAAAACCGACTAAAACTGTTGATTTTTAAACCAGAGTTTGGTTAGAAGCCCTGATTCCCCACACGTTCACCCTTTCAGGATAAAGAATCAGTAAGGGTTCTGTTATCGATTATTTTGTTATTGATTTGATGAGCCAGCTCCTGCGGTGCGTTCATGGGCTGGTGAAAAGCTGCGGCATCAGTAGTAGGTCGTAGTGAAGTAAACCATAATTCTGAATGGTTTACTTTCAACAAACAGACTTAACTTCCTTTTTCCCACAGTGGTCTCTGAACATTTTCACTCCTCCTCTCGCATTCAAAACCACAAACACTGCCGACCTTCCTTTAAACCAGCCCTGGTCTCCTCTGTCTCTGCAGGACGGGACGGTCCGGTTGTGGAACACAGAGAACGTGGAGGAAATCCCTCAAGTCCTGGAGCGGAGGAGGACCGAAGGAACAGGAATCCACATCCTGAAGGTGAAAAACAATCATTTGTTTTGTTCGTGTTGCGTTTACTGTCTGTTCAACTTTAGTTTCATCAATAAAACCTGTTGTTGTTGTTGTTTCCAGTGCGAAGAGTGCGGGAAGCCGTTCCCCGTGTGCAGACTGCAGACCTCAGAGCTGCTGACCCGCTGCGTCTTCTGTCGACTCAACTCGCCCTCCACATACCGACCGCAGCCTCCGCCTCTCATGTGACTTCCTGTCCAGGAGGTCAGAGGTCAGACACAGAGCAGCAGCTGGTAGGGCGTGGTGGTGGTGGTGGGGAGATACTGGCATTATGCAAACTAGATCAACAATCTAAAGTCTTGCTGGCGCCCCCCAGAGGCTGCAGTGTTCATT
>JAPMOB010018389.1:0-11227 GCA_029875015.1 Lepomis gibbosus | reverse complement strand
AAATACTGAGATAGTTTCAGATGCTTTTTGAAAGTAATAAACCACAACAACAACATAAAGGAGAGCTTACTGGTTTTAAAAATGGGTTGAAAATAGCACTGTTTTTTATGCATTCTTTTTTCATGCAAGATTTCTTTGCGATGTCCTTTGTTGGGACTCACTTGATGTGGTGAAGAGGAATGTGACTCTAAACATGTAGTCAGCTGTTCCTGAATGTTAAAGATGAAGGACGAACAAGCTGGGTGTAGACCAAGCCCTCAAAAATCTGTGTAATTGCGTATGGAGTCAATATGGAGGAGCACTTGGCATTGTCAATGCTGGGTGCATGTTGTGTTTATCCAAACAGATTGCATTTTATGCCAGAGGATCCCTGCCAAGTCATCTCCTCTTATTTCCACACTTTGCTTTTTCAGCCACAATAACTGGAAACTTCTTGATGCAATAAACTATCCCGTCCGGCTCAGGAAAGCTCCCATAATTAGTGTAGAGCCACAACAAAAAAGGTTCTCCAGTGCACCAGAAAATGATTCTTGGGGTCTGTACATAAGTGAATCATCATGGTAAACCTTTAAATGGTGCTATATAGCACCATGCGCAAAAGGTTTGAGCTAGAACTATTTTGGTGATGAGTAAAGACAAGAAATACAATCTTAACTAGCAACATTAAAACCACATTTCATTGCATCATATTCATTGTGATTTCCCCCCCTAATTCTAAAGAATCATTGACAAACTGTAACTATACACACATCTGTTTTGTGTGAAAACATTATAGTTAAATACAGAATCATAATTACTCAACAGCTGTCTCATTAAATATATTAAGAAGTGGAATTTCTACTCAATTTTTTCTAAAAATTCTAAATTTTATGAAAACAAACAAACATTTTGGAGTGATATGTCAGACTGCCAGCAGTGTGTGAAGAGCAGCTAGGCCGAGTGGGATCACAGTGGACTGTGCAGGGCAGAATCCAAAAGCTGACTGACTGGAGAGAAATTATGTCGGCACTACGGACTTATCCTGGCACTTGACAATAACACAATGCTACAACCACACCAATTTTCAATTTGTAGCCATAGCTTTTATGATAGATCAACATGTTATGTTGTGATAATCTGGATGATTTGTACAAAAAGAATGAAATGGTGTATGCAAGATCTTTGGATTAATTAAGTTAAAAAACAGACATTTTCTTTAAAAAAAAAACTGATATTGTCCCTTAAACATGATTTTACAAAAGACAACACCATAATCTGGGATGTAATAGAGCAGGGAAAACCATATAAACCCAATTATTATCTCAGCATTTTATTGGCAGGAATATTTCCTCCACCGTTTGACTCTGGATTCCTACTTTTGATTTCAGGTTGTCTTGATGTCTGTAATGATCACCGACTAGAAGTCCCAGTTTACCTACTTTTTAATTCATCTCTAAAGTTACGTGTGTAGGTGTAAGTTTGTTTCTCAGGCTGTTTTTCTAAAAGTGTGTGTCTGGTTGCGGAGCCTAGTCTGTCTGTCCCACTGAACTGTCTGAGACAGCTGGCCACTCTAAAGCAATCTGAGAGATCACTGGGCGTGTCGTCCTATTTCTCTTCATGTCAGGCCGCAGAATGAAGAAATCCTTGGGATTAGAGCATGGTTTGTATTTGCTGACAGACTGGTGACAGGCCAGATCGAGAGGCAGGGTTTCTTATTCAGTGTACCACGCCCGGCAGACATATGCACTATATTTGGTTTTTAAAGCGTTAACAGCTCTTTATTCAAGGAGCATAATTTAAAACCTACTGTTTTTTTTGGTCAAAAAAACATAACTGAAACCCCATAATTCTCTGTTATTATTAGTTTTTCAGAGCACAATGACAGCATTGAATGAGTTGGGGACTAAATTAATGCAGTTATGCGTAGCCAATCCTGCATCACAGACTGTCACTGAATCATTTTGCCTGTCCTGTTGAATTTATTTATTTTTGGGGGGAATTTTGTCCTGTATTTGATTGTTTGATGTTTATGTTTTAAGGTTATTCATTGGATAGGAGAAAGGGGTATGACATGCAACAAAGGTTCCCCTGCTGAAATCAAACCGAGGCCATTGTGGTCATTTGGTATTAATCTTAACCACTAGGACAGCAGGACACCCCTAAAAGAGAAAACAAAAATAAAAACATGACTACTCTGTGGTCACAGGGAGATTGATCGGCCTTAAGGCCCTGCCTGAAACTTTCCACGTTTTGTTTGCTTATTTTTTTCACTGTATAAATTGACACCTTTTCTGTTCCAGTTAATGCAAAGTAATATTTAGTCCTATGAGTTCACAATAAGTAGGGCTGCAAATATGAACCCATACAGTACAGTATGTACTGAAATATGTACACTGAACTCATATGATACATTTCCCCACTGGTTTATTTAGCTGGTTCCAAAATCCTTTGCAGGAAACCACTTAAAACACATTTTTGAGATTCCACATGTCATGTTGATGCCAACGTATCAAAGAGTAATTATTTTAAATGCGATTTTAAACGGTTGCAGATGTCACTTTGTATGATATTGATCCGCGGTGCCGCTCGGTTCTCTGCGTCTCTACCAGCAGGTAGGCAGCACCGACCTTTCCCTGAATCGGAGTGTGCATGGCTGCATTGATTAGGTATGACTACTCAGGTCAAGGGCCAATTTGGGGTCACTGGAGGGTCAAGCGTGTTGTCCAATAAAACAGCAGGAACTCCAGACTGGATCCGGCAAGTATCCTGGCAACAGGCACCGCCCCCCATCCCGAACCATGAGGGCACCCGTCCGATGGTGATTGAGACCGCAGGGCTCCATTCTCTTTTCATCAGCTTCAATTCATCTGTTCCTATAACTGGCCCAAATGAATTAACCTGAACAATAGAAACAGGGGGTCAGTAAAACGCTCCCCATTGTCAACACAAAGAGCAATTAAACAGAATGTTCAGTTTGCTCTGTTTCTGGGTGAAAACAATTTTAATGCCAAATAATTTGTGACTATACTGTGTAGAAAAGGTAATGGGAAGTTTGGTCCTTTTTATTTGAATAACTGTAGCTACATGCAGTGTACTGTTCACTCACGGTATATTTATGAACTGTGCATTCATATTCAGCTTTCTTCACAACAAGGAAATGTGAGCATGCCCTAATAAAAAGTTCCACCTTGGATTTGGTGTGCATGTTTGTTTGATTGCGTGTCCACATTGTAATTTATGACTTAAATGTCACTGAACTTAATGCAACCTTATTGCATCACAGGCCAGTACCCACACAGGCAGGAACGCTGAGTAAATTCAGTGCAGCACCATCAAAATATCCCACTGATATGTTTTCAAGCTATTCAAATAAGTCATTATATTAGAATAACATATGACTTGGTATCTAATAATGTCAAGTAAATTACAAAGTGATTCGCAATGAAGAGGAGTCAGCGATTCCAGGATTATACGCTTAGTTGAATTCAATAAGCCGGTGTATACTGTAATAGGAAACCACAGAAAAATCCATACTTACCACATCATCTGATAAAAATGTCTGCTTGCTGCTCTGCAGGACACTGTAAAATCTATTAAAAACACTTTGTTCTCCTGCTAATTTCAAAATAATATGCTGATTACAAAAGAGCAATAACAGACAACAGTGGTAAATCAACTTGCGCCAATCAAATAGTTATTAAAAACACCATGAACTACGGATCATTAACAGTGTGTGTCTGTAGGGACAAAAATATGAAAAACAGACTGAGGAGCAAATGCATTTGTTTCCATGATCTTTCCATACAGAAGGCTGTTAAAGTCAGAGGGAGAGAAATATAAGGCTTCAAGGGAAACTTCACATGTGCAATATCATACACTTGAAAGAAAAAATTATATAGCATTCTCTGGCTCTATAGAGAGCTGTGGAAACTTTGCAGTGTGGTGTTACTTTCTGTCACCAATTTAGCTTATTCACCAATTTTCAAAGTGATAATAACACACCCATTTTCTTTTTATTAAATTACAGATTCATTCATATTAACTTCTGGTATGATATGTCTGATGCAGGCAAAAAATACAATAAGAAGAAGAAGAAGAAGACGTTCCAGGCACATTGTCTGCTGAACTCTTCATGGAGTTATTTTTGGAAAGACTCAACACAACTCTAAAAAGTGCTGTTTGTGCAGCACACAAGTAGTTTGCATCAAGTCAGCATGTTTTATATACAGTCAGTTTCAGTGATTCCCCGGCCTGGGGCACCCAAAGGTGTCACAAGATATATCTGAGAGGTCACATTATGACCCAATGGAGGACACAAAATTCACTTTATTTTTTTTTAAACATTCCTCTTTGTTATTTTGTGGGAATTATTGAATGAAGTAAAATTTAAAAAAGGTTTAAATACTGTATTATGTAATGTGATCATTCTTTAATAGATGCACATAGCCATGTCATTACTGTCTCACACAACAGAGAAAATCAGTGTAAGTCGGCAGAGGATGACAACATATAACAAGGCTAAAAACATGTTGACAAGCTTCTTCATTTATTTTTTTAACTTTGAAAAGAATAGACATTATCTTACAGCCACATTCAACTACAGTATTACACAGACAAGAGAAAGCAATCAAATTAGTGTGAGTTTGTTGGATGAGGAATTATGCAACTTCTTGGAGCTCCTTATGAGACACACTACAATTGTAGCCCTGCATTTTCAATCTACACTCAAGACTGTGGTACCCACATTGAGTTGAGGTAATGTGCCTTTGTCATTAACTGCCATATGATGCAGTGGTGGTAGTATTGAATGCTCTCAATAGAAACAATCATCAGTGATCCCACAGCAGCAGTAGTAAACACGGAAGTGAGGCTCAAAATGTTTGCTTTTTTTGTCAATTGATAATTCCCTCACCTGTATTTATTCTTCTTTAAATTAAATGCCAGCAATACAACGGCATCTTTCAGGACACCTCCAGAGACCCCCCAGGGTCTGGACCAACCGAGCACCAGGCCCTGCCCCCAGGGACTCATGACCAGGATCATCCATCCCCTATATCATGACACTAATGACTGTAATGTGTGTAAAGTGGTTTACACACCCTTCTAACCAAACACCTCCACGGCTTAAAGTATAAGACTGTTCTTCCCCGATGTTCAATTGATGTGTGTGTGTGTGTGTGTGTGTGTGCATGTGTGCATGCGCGTGTGTGTTTATGTGTTTGTGAGTGCACCAGCTGAGGAAGTTACTCTTTCTGCATAAAGACTGTGATTTGCACTTCTGTATTCCAAACATTTGCTCTCCCTGTGTCTGGTAATGAAAATTGTGTTCTCCCAGTTTTTCCCAGATTGCTGGGAATAGGTGTGCGTGACCAAGTGTGTAACATGCGTATGTGTGTGTGTCCATGTAAGCCTCAATAATTGGGCCAGCTCTGCTCTCCCTCGGAGCCCCCGGAGGTGGAAAAACTCACTGTGCCATTACATCCTCCTCTTCACTCCCTTCATTCAATTTGTCGCACACCTCCTCTTTTCCCTGCAAGTGTTTGCACCTGTGTGTGTGTGTGTGTGTGTGCAGTGTTTATGAGTGTGTGTGTGTGTGTGTGTGTGTGGGTATGAGTTAGTTGAGGCTGGTGTGTCCTCACGCATGGTGTGGCTTTGTGTTTGTGTGTTTGTGTCTATCTCATAATGAAGCCATATGGCCTGTCTGTTAGTATGCGAGCTGCCAGCACTGGGAACTGTGACGCTGGCAGAGCGCTGAAATGATATGTGAGTGGCATACGCCTTTCTTCTTCTCTTTTCTCCTCTCATCTCCTTTCTTCCTCCTCTCTGTCCTTTATTTTCTTTTCCTCTCTGCTCCTCCTTCCTCTTGTTGTCTTCTGCCCATTCCTCTGTCCTCACTTCCCCTCGCTACTCCCCCTTTCATCTCATCTCCTCATATGTACTTTTGTTTGTCTTCTGCCCATCTTTCCCCCGCTTATTAACCTCTTCTTCTTTCTTCATTTAATGTCCTCTCTACTTCGCTTTCCGTTTTGTAATTACACCCACTCTTTAGACCTTTTCCTCCTATCCTCTCTTCTCTCCCTAGTCATCCACATTACTCCCTGTTGTTTTCGCTTTCCCCTCCCTCTCTCCCAATAAGATTAAGTGCTGTGAAACAATCCATTTCCACATTTTCCTGTGAAGCCCGGAGAGAAGACTGTGGCCTGACCTAAATTTACATGTTAGGGAGGGAATCTAGATGACAGCACATGGAGGAGGGAGAGTGAGAAAGACCAAGAGATGAGGAGGGGGAATCTATGTCCGTCAGGAACTTTCTTTGGAAAGTAAGAAAAAAAATTGTATTTCTGTTTAGATGGATGACTTCAAAAAGAGAAAACTGTGATTCCCAGTTATGTCTGTAATTTAATTTGTATTACTTTTGACTCCATCCATTGCCTGAATTACATTTAGGTTTAAAAATGTGAATGGGTAATATTTGCTGATAAACATTATTAAAGAAAGAATGAATAAAAAACAACACATTATTCAACTTGGTTGGTGTCTAAATAAATGAATAAGTAATCGTAATATTAGAGTATAAATTATAATGTGACTAAATACATTAATACACACATTGGTTCAAACGTGCACAACCGTTTGTGAAAGACAAGCATCAAAATTATTGTATGGAATATGGTAAGAAACAATGGAAAGTTGTGGCAAGTAATTTTTAGTAACAATAAGATTAAAGAAAGTATTTTAAATCTCTATTTTCAATGAGACAGTCACTTGTGCACAGTAGTTGTTTTGAGTGTCTTTGTTTAAAATATTTTTAGTTACAATTTATATATTGAACACATTTATAGGGCAGCATAGAGTTGGAAAAGCAGAGTTTTTTGAGCAATGAGGATACTTTGAAGTGAGATTTGCAAGGGAACAACTCCATGTAACTCTGAAACAAAACATTTCAGTATTAGCACAGCTGCAATGTTGCTTTAGATTAGTATAATTTCCTTTTCATTTCTAGGTTATTATTTAATTTCACGCTATTGTTTTCTACTACAAAAACATATGAATCAAAACATGATTTAAGTCAAATTTTTTTTATTATTTCTTTTTTACAAAAGAACTTGGTGTGGTTACACAATGTTCAATGACCGTTACACAATGTTGACGATCTATGTCTTTATAATGGTTATTATACATCAACTATGTTACTTTATGAACTTATCAGGACCACTTTATAAAGTATTGCAAATTTTAAAATCAGTTTTGGACACAAATAATACGGAGAATAGGACAATTATAACAATATTTAATATAGCATTATTTAATATAGCATTACATTATTATTGTAATTTGGAAGCGATTTATACATTTTAATTCAATGACGCATTGTGTGTTTCACTCCAAAAGGCAAAATTGCCACTGATGTTTAAAAATGCTAGATAATACCATGAGAAACTGAAGAGTTAATTTGCAAAACATTTCTACATTTTTATTTATTTTCCTAAATCATGCTATTTTATTATTGTGCGCTAAAATGAATATCAGCTAAATGAATGATGTTCTTCTGTTTTTGCAAATGGAACAGCGTATGATTAAATTTTAGTTTTTATTTAGTTTTTTCAAATTGTGTGCTCACACTGTCGTAGAAACAAGAAGGTCATCATCATATATAGTTCAACATAAATTGGCTTGAACCACATAACTTTCCATGAATTAACCTCAGCATTCAAAAAAAAAAATGGATTCAGGCACATACAAAAAATAAATCATACCCATATACATACTAGCTAGCATACAAGCAAATCATATATATATATATATTTATACTGTATAGGTTGATAGTTCCTATGTTGTTGTTTTTTGCTTTTTTTATTTTTTTGCGTGAGGTACTATTGTGCAAAGAGAGAAAATAATTCAGTAGTAGAACTTTATCTAGGAACTATCTCTCTTTTTACTGTCTCACTTTTTAAAAAATCTGTTCATCTCGGGCTCTCCCTCTACCTCTATTTTTGTCTGTCCTCCGCAGGGAGCACAGGAGGTAGACTGCTTCTGTATGCATGGGTGTGAGAGGGAGATTCAACACCCCTTCACTTGCTGAAATCACACATGGATGTGTGTTTGGGTGAAAAACACTTCAACAACGGCACGAGACAGTTTGTCCCAGAGTCTTAGCCGAAGACAGTGGGCCTTCCAATCAATGTGTGTGTGTGTGTGTGTTGACTATTTGTCTGTATGACACTGCGCCTGTGTGTCTGTGCATGTGTGTGTTCCTCTTCCAGCTAGGTGGCATGAGTTAGGCCTCAGTGTTTGCCAGTGTTCCCGTATGTGGGATGGCAGCAGCTTGCGTGATCAGAACAAAGCAAGAGAGCATGACAGAAAATCCCTCAATACCCAGCCTTTAAAAAATGCAGGAGGCCAACGCACGCAGAAGCAAGTAAGGTAAATGTATAAATTATGGACCAAAAAAGTCTGCTTCAAAAAGAGGGAGAGATCCCCCACATGAGGCAGCAAACTTTATTGCATGTGAAGAGCGAGTGGTTGCAGCTGCTGAGTGTGTGCTGGAGTTACTTCCCTCCGTCTTGCTAAATAATGAGCCGGCACCTTTCTAATAAATGGACCGTGTAGCACTCTGCTGCCAAATACTTGGCATTAAGCCAGAATGGGCTGCGAACAGGTTGGCCGGCACAAAAAAGCTGTAATGATAAAAGGTATTTTCACTTCATGTTCATTTATTTAGAATTCCTTCAAGCATTACTTAGAGGTTTTCATCTCTCAAGTATTGTTTTGTGCATTCTGAAATCAAACTGAAGATTGACACAAGTCAAACAAGAACATGAATGTTGTAAAGTCAAGTAATAAATAATTTTATATGCAAGGAATGGTTTAAAATATATATATCAAATCAAAATAAAATCTAACATGAGAAAAATATGCATATCCACATATCACAGGATATGACAAAATAAATGAAGTACATATTTTTTATGTATTTAAGCAAAAACAAATTCATTGTATTCTTGTATGTATGTTTCTCATATCATACTCTATTTAAAAGTGAGAATATTTTTAATGATAAATGAAGTATCATTTCTTCTGAATACCTTATTGGTAATTTATTTTCCCATTAACTTTATATTAAAATAATTGGAATGTTACTTTTAATTCTCTCTCTTTAAGAAATGTAAACATCACAAAAAAAGTTATATTTAAACAGAAGAGTAAAGAAGTGGCCTTAAGCGATGAAAATTAGATTAAAACTGATGTAAGCATTTTTTTTTACCAGAGTCAGTGAACAGCATGTTATAATAATGTGTTTTTTTATGTCAGTTACAGCATTTTTTTATTTTTTTTTATTTTTTGAGTTTACTATCTCAGAGTTTACTGTGAACAGTATGGGGAGTATATATAGATATATATGTTTGTGTGTGTGTGTGTGTGTGTGTGTGTGTGTGTATTACTTTACTTATGCTCTACAAAGCAAGAGTTAGACATGTTTCAAGGTGACTACTGGCCTAAAGTTATAATTTCAATGAGATTTCATTTAAAGTGAAGTGAAGAATTTCCATATCCTTTTTAGGGTCACACCAGTAATTGTGTCAACCAGCATGTTTTATAGCTGACACTGGGACACACATTTTAAAAGCAAAGTTATGAATAAAACAGTGACTATAATATGATGGAATGAAATACATTCCATTTTTCTTTAATTTGGAGGCTGTAATTTTATTTTTTTATTTATTTATTTTGCCAATGGTGTCCTGACTCTGAGGTTTTATTTTTAAATGTTGTAATTCAACAGTGTTTGTAAATTTTGTAAATGCAAAAGCAAACTGTTTTGAAGTCATCTCATAGAAGCACATGACCATGGTGTCATGTCAGACTACCAAATGATGGTTTCCTTTTAAGCACTCAGCAGCTGTGTGTTCTTCTGTGCAAATGTGCAAAAAGTGTGTGTTTTTCGTGTGTGTGGGGATTTTTTCCCCCAGTTTTATTTGTGTGTGTGTGTACGTGTGTGTGTGTGAAGTGCACATGCGCATTCAACGGGCTTCCTGGAGTCCTCTTTAAATTGTGCATCAAAGCGTAACTAACAAGTCAGCACAGGAGTCGGTCCCGGTCTGCCATGACATTGCGTCGTCATCGCTGGGATTTAGATGTCGCCTATCATCTCTCAGGCAGAGTCTGAAAGTCTTCACCACACAGATTTTGCATAGTAACATACAGTAGCAATGCACTTTAAGTGGTCGAGACACTCCTAGTGGGGATAAGATGCTGCATCACGTCAGCTGGTCAAACTCTATTAATGTGTGTCACTTCCAGCTAAAAAGAATGCTTTAAATTAAAAAAAATGAAAGAAAGAAGATACAATAGTAATGCAAACAGCCCATAAAAATACTTTAAGGAGATGAAAAACGTACATATGCTGCAATATCAAATAGTTAGAATACATACAAATATCAAATTGCATTGTAACATGTTATTACTACATAAACGCATACAGGCTGCCGTGTATTTTAATGTATCTCTCTGGAGTCAACATTAGACAAGTATAGCATACCACCAGATGAAGCACACTGATATTAGACTGTATGTTACAGTGCATATTAACGAAAGAATGGGAGTTCTCTACAGTACGAGGGTATGACTCATTCAGTAGCAAATAGCAGCTCACTTACAGTGACATTCACACTGCTACCTGAAGCTGGACACATTTGAAACACACATAAACACGATGAACACATCATCACGATGTCCACTTCCTTAAATACAGTATGGAACAGCCCTCGCCTTACCTATTTGTAGGTGCAAGTTGCAAAAATATTTGTTTGATACGAAAGGCAGTGAATTATTCAGGGATTATTTAATAATGCAAAGAAGTGAGGGGGAGACTCAAAACCATGGCAGTGAAAACTGCTCAGCCTGGCTGCCTGGAAGCTCTTGCCACATATACAGAACATGCCATATGTATTGCCCTGTTTGTTTCTAATTGGCAGCCGTTCCTAGCCTACTCAGACACACAACCTTCATCCACACCTCCTTTTGCACTTACATAGATCCCATTACGGAACAAAGTAGAGAAAATGCAAATTTGCTCATTTGCTTTTCCCATAAGCTGGAAGTCCCCTGGATGCACCCAGAATAGCACATAACTCAGTAACATTAAGTACACAGATTGTGATTGAGTGTGTGTGTTTATGTGTGTGTGTGTGTGTGTGTGTGTGTGTGTGTGTGTGTGTGTGTGTGTGTGTGTGTGTGTGTGTGTGTG
>JAPMOB010018382.1:0-10920 GCA_029875015.1 Lepomis gibbosus | reverse complement strand
TTTCTGTGTGCTCTAGGAAATCTATATAATTCTATACTGAATTTAAATGAAACAATAAAAAAACATGTTGAAAAACAGCTCAAGAGAGACATTCATGAAGAATAACAACAACAATATTGGTGAGATAGGAAAAAGCAAGACATATATGTCTCTCTTTTTGTTTTTTGTTTGGTTTCAGTTATTTTTGCTCGTTTTTCAGGAGGCTACTCTAAGACTGTAACAGCAGAGCAGGGTTTCAGGTTGTGTTTTTACCAAAAGACACAAGACGCCAACCAAGGCGTTCACGTTCCTGCCACTGCAGGTGTGCTGGTATGATGTGGTGCAGTGTGCTGTGATGTGGTGATGGTGAGTCCACATGCCTGGGTCCAGCTCTGGTTCAGTCCAGGTCCTGGTATGGCCTGGACCGGTCCAGGATAGTGTGCATGTATGTGTTGGAGACCAGTGAAGGGCCAGTGGTCTCAGGCTGGTTCTATCTCAGATGGCTGCAAGAGTTGAAATTCAAGAAGAAAAAAAAACACGACAAGTAAAACATGTGTGTCAAATAAATGAAACCAACACCAATAAAACATCTAGAACATTTAATACAACCTAGAACTGTCTGTGTGTCTTCCTGTCTGTTTTTACTCATGGAGAACTACACTTCACTCTAATTTATTAGAGAATAAAATCCCTTTCTTATCTTTTTTATCCCTCAGAAATGGCTCATCAAGGTTGCATATTTTGACAAAATATAAGGAGCAATTTCTGTCATTTCTTACATTAGACCTGCAACAAATACTACTTTTGTGACACACATCATGTTATATTTTTAAGACTGCACAAAAGAGGTGTTGATTCGTCCCAATGGTAAAATTAAATTGACCATATTACTTGGGCCTTATTACCAGGTGGTAATATTACCCTCTCATCCCATCTATATGCATAGCTTCACACACCCACAAAACCTTTTTTTTTGTTGGCTGCAATACCTTATACATCACACTCTCTATATTCAAATATGAGATTAAAGTAGTTGATATAATTTCACATTTCTGAATTGACACACATGGACAAAATGCTTATAAATATGTGATGCTAATTTGTTAATTTCAGCAGCAAGTATTATACGACAGCAGAAACGTGGAAGTAGTAATATGAGGATGGTATGCCACCTAGTGTTATAAATTCATATGCACATGGCACAATTTTAAACTTCCATAAGAGCAAGAGTTGGCAACTGCCCAGGGTAATGCACCAAACCACCCTGTAAATGTATCAGCCCTGTCTGAAAACAACACTGATGAGCTACAGGATGAGAATCACTGTCAGCAGGAGAGTCTTACAAAGAGAACATCCATCCATCAATCGTCAACCGCTTATTCTGCATACAGGGTCGCGGGGGGCTGGAGCCTATCCCAGCTGACATTGAGCGAAAGGCAAGGTACACCCTGGACAGGTCACCAGTCCATAACAGGGCACAGAGAGAACAGTGTCCTGTTATTTACCAAAACCTAAAGAAGTTATTTTCAAAAGGTTACATTCCTGCAAATAAAGCAAGGCAGTATATATTTTGTCTTAAGGGAACAGACCGTACTTGTGCCACAAGGGTCATCTAGTTTAAATCAACCTCTTATTGTCCACCAAGTACACAAATACAAATAGATTAAACGCAATATACAGCAGGATTGGGTGATCTGAGTTCCAATTTCCAATTTTCCACATCCTGTGAAAATTTAGGACATATCCTTTTGAATGAGAGACACAAAAACTTTTTGGCACAGCTTGACCACTCTGCAATGACAAATGGAGTGTCTCCTGCTCATACATACACACAAACACACATGCACACCCACTTTCTGTCACTCACTGACAAACATTCTCTCCCGCTCTCTAATTTCCCCAGTGTCTCTGCAGTGAGCTCACTGCAGTGCGACTCTCTTCTCTTCCCCCCTCACCACCCTCCGTATAATAGAATATCGATCGCTCGCCTTTGCCGCAGTGTGTAAGTGAGTGTGTCTGTGGACGAGTGTGTGTCTGACTGGGGCCCTCCAAGGTCATTGCTATGGCAACCTGAGCATGGGGTCCTCTTGCTGCGCTGTCACAGAGCACAGGTCACAGGGGTCACATGAAAAGGGGGACAAGAGGGGGACCATAGGGGGACAAGAGGGGGTTGGTGAGTGCTGCAGTGTTTGGTGTACAAGAGATAGAGAAGAGGAGCCACGAGGGTTGGAACTGTCCTATTCCACTGTGTATTCACACCGGACCAGAATAATGATAAAATGTACAAAGTGCTAAAGGCCACTGAGTTCTTTTCATGGATGCACAACCAGCCGTCCGTAGTTGAATACAAAAAACTACTTGAATTAAAATAACAAAGAACTGGACATCAAAAAAAACATGACAATCTATCTTTACATCAGGGGTTTATTGCACTTCCAAAATGTCATTTAAATACTAAAAAACACCCCACTTACGTCGAAATGTAAAAAAAATTACAATGAATTTCAAAAAGAAATATTTCAGGTTTACAGAATGACCTTCACCTCTAAAAGTTGTAACTAGACCTGATAAATATGCATACAGTCAGCAAAACACCATACTATCCCCAATACAAAATACTATTACTCAGTATGTACTGACCTTTAAAGATGTCTTCTCATCTATGTTAAGTACCCTTTCTGAAATACCCCTCTTGTATTCTCTTGAATCATTTATAAAGCTTTGAATTGCACTTTTTCTTTGGAAAATAAAATAATTGTAGCAGTGTAGAATTGCAAACATTTACTTTATACATTATCTTTACATAAGAAATCATCAATCTTGTCAGATGGTTTAGACACAGAAGCCATTTCTGAAGATATCTACAGCAGAGAGTATAGCAGAGAAGATTAATAAATTGAAAGATATGTCACTGTATAACGGACGTTGCAGGGAGGGAGAGGCTATTTGATTCAAACCAGAGGCATCCAAGGCATAACATGAGTTGAGCGCGGCATATATCCTGTATACTAATGTGCTTAAATATTATATTAATTTATTATTTGAGCATATGGCATGTCATGTGAATGAATGAGATTCAAAAAGGCATTACAGTCTGTATGTAACAAGTACTTCAGAGGCAAGACAAGGTGCTTTCTACACTGGCACAGGTAAGATACAGAGGACATGGGATGTACACATAGCTAAGGAACAGATCTAGGAGCAGTTTTTCCTCAAGCCCTCTGGGCTAACATGATTACAGGGTCAAAGTGGTGACTACTCTGTCAACCAGCACCTGCTGAGAGTTCAGCCTGCTCTTCACACAGGCTCCATGAGGAGCTCTTCCATGTCAGATCCCTCCAGCTCACGGAACGCAGCATGAGAGCCAATCACAAATAGCGTTGCTCCTGAGAGGAGATGTGACAAATGGAAATGGGGAAGGTGAAGGGGGGGAAGTGAGGGAGAAGGGTTATCTTAGACAGAGTGTCCACATGTATTTCAAGTAATTTAGCTGATAGTCCTTACTTGGAGACTTTCATTGAATGTAATAGTAGAATATGCTTTAATACATAACTAAAATCACAAAAAACACATAAAAGTTAAAGCACCCTAACAATCACAGCAACACACATTCCTACATGTCCACAATAATAATGGATGGCAAGAACAAATAATGTGGTTTGGCTTACCCAGAACCCAAAAGACTGCAGCTCCAGCTCCAGCCAACCAGAACACAGGTAGAGAAACAGCTCCAGCCAGACTCATCTGGTGAGGGACAGTCAGCTCCCTGCCTGGTTGACAATAAAATTACAGATTCAACAATACAAAAAGAATGCCCCTGATTAGATTAATATATTAGTGCTGCCTCTTGCAGATCTGGTTAACTTGACTGGTATAAAATATAAAAAGCTCAAGGATGTATTTGATTTTCTTATACTAGATGCAGACATGCATTTCATCTATTCTTGAATAAGTTCACTTGTTTCTTTACCTGTCAAAAGCCACAGTGAGGCAACATGCAACTCATTTCCTTTATATTCACATAGAAAAATGAGTGCAGTAGACAAGTTGCTAAAACACCTGCAGTTTCTGTTAACATTTCACAAAATTAAAGACATATTTTAACACAAACACAAAAGGTTTATATTACTTAGAACATGGTCCCAGTGTGCCTGGAGATCTTAGAAATTCCCTGTATTTAGCAAGTACAGAATTAATGGACTGCAAGTAGGGGTGTGACGAGGTGCTGAGCTCCAAGACAAGATGAAACACGATACTGTGTTCACGAGATTGAGACAAGGTTTTAACATTATTTTAAAGAAATCTTTGATCCCGAATCATAGAAATATTTTGAGCATTAAACACAGTCCCAAACAGTGCAAGCATGTGCTTCAGTTTTTATATTGCAAACCTCTACCAGCTACATTAACACTTGGTCACAAAGTGTCCGCGAGTCACAGAGCGAGAACGGGTTCACTTGATTACTATCAAGATATAGGTGTTGTTTCGCAAGGTGAGTCGACATTATCAGTTATACATTTGTTTTTCACTGCGTGAGCAAAAATTGATGTATCGCATGACAGTCTGTGAAAAGTGCCAACAGCATGAGTGTAGCTTGACGGCTTTTCACCTGACGAGAAATATTGTCACGTTTTTATCTTGTGAGATCTCGTCACACCCTTAACTGCAAGGCAACCACGACAGCTTTACTCACCGAGGACAACCAGTTTAGACTCCAGGGACTTGAGGTGAATAATGTAGAAGGCACCAGCAAACACAGCCAAGGCAATCAACAGCATGGGAGAGCTGATACTGCGGAGAAGAAACATCAACGGATGTAAATTACAGCGGCATTTTTTAATTCTTGTACATTTTAATCAAATTTCACGCAGATTGTTTTGTTACTGTTTTTTAATATACACAGTGACCAAAACACTCCAAGAAACATTCCCACTGACAAAACAATGCACATTTTTCTCTTTGTTTGCCTTACATGCAGTAGAGGATGAGACCCAGGAAGATGAAGGTGTAGTTGCTGTTGTAAATTTCCACGTTTTTCACCACCCTCTGACACATCTCTCCAAAGTTGCGTGGTTTTGAAAACTTGCGTTGGTCCACGAAGCTGGCCCAAGGACGAATAGACAATCGACGTCTGTCAATCCACTCTTTTGCCATACTGGCTGAGAAGCCTTTGGGTAGCCGGAGCCTATAAAATTAGACAAAGACGTTAACAAATGAATATTAAGAATTTGATCATTTAACATTGAAAAGCTCTTATATGTTAGATATAGACAGTAAGCACCCGATAAAAGCCCTTACATGTCAGCTGGGAGACTATCTGTTGGCATTTTAGAATAATAAACAATGGTAGCAGATACTTAAGTATATTTCCAGAGGAAAGGAGGAAATCACATTGAAATTATAAATATATATATGTCCTTACTTTCCCATGATTCCAGCTCCACCTGTGCCAGTTGGATAAGCATCCTCAGCACTGAACAGATCTCCAGCCTTGCTGTCCATGTCTACAAGACAGTTCTCCCCCTTTGGAGCTTCAGATGGCATCTACACACTGTCTGCTGCAAGGCAATAGTAATAGCACAAACATAAAAATGAATACTATTTGAACACCATTTTTTTTTGTCTACAGTGTTAGGTAGGCAGATGCTTTTATCGGGTACCAACAAATGCCAAGATAATTGTAGTGCTCACTATTGCTGGGTATCAACAAAGGTTTTGTAGAAAACTCTTTTTATTTACAACTAAATAAATTATGTTTTAATTCTGTTATTGTTCCACTGCCATTGGTATAAAACATTTTAAACACCAGTGCTACACATTTATCCAATTAATCAGTTTTCATTTTACCAACAGATAAGTCATTAATTAATTCAGATAAATAACTAATCAATTAAGGTATTTATTACATGCAAGATACCAAACATTTGCTGGTTATAATTTCACAAAGTTGAAGATGTGATTGCTTTATCAAATGCATTCCATTATATATTTATGTTTATTGTTTGTCTGGCAAATCTGAAAGCAATATGTAGACATCACTTTGGCATCCTTGTAACTGACTATTTGTTAATGTTAAGGCAGAAAATTGTGTCCTCTTACGTTTAATCTTTTACGTATGTTCTTTTACTATTATTATTACTAGTATTGTTATGTCTTGCCTGGACCAGAAGTATACTGTCTGTGTTTTAGTACTTCTCTGTTTCTCTTTTATTAATAAATTCTTCAAAGACAACGGTTGGTTGTTAGTCAATTATTTGCTTAATTCCTCACCAGAAAGATACAATTTCCACGACAGTTAATTCTTTAGATATTTTATAATACACTCATTCATAATTAGTTTAAATATGTATTTACATAGTAATAAATTATGAATGATTATTAGGTGGAATAGCACATTTTAGGTGTCATGACAAAGAGAGAGACATAAAATTTTACAAGTAACGAAATTATACGCTAAATCAATAATGAAGTGTAAAGAGTTAGTAACTATGTTGTTCATAACAACAGTTACGTTAGATGCCTACACTTTCAAGTCATACAGGCTGAGCATTATGAATAGACACAGCTTGGCTACAGTGCAGTATTTGAGTAGTGGAAAGTTTTAGTCAACAAAGGGCTTGGTCGCTGTCACAGCTCTAAACGAACGGGATATTCAAGAAACTGCCGCCAGCATACACCCAGAAAGCATTCATTTATGAAGTAACAGTTTAAAAAGTTGTTATCAAAAGCAATCCAACGTTACAACAAAGATAATTTTGCTGATTGTTCAAAAGATTGTCACAGTTAAGTTAGCTTCTCTGCTAACGCTCATATCCACTAACGTAACTTACACGGATCCGGGCAATCAGATACGTCTTTTTACATCGCAAAACTGTGGCTCGATATATCAGACGAATAGAAAGAAGAACAGCCCTCTCTGAACCGCCAAATGTGTAATCATTTAACCAAATATACTTACAGCAGAACTTTGGCGGAACAGCCTGAAACCTTTGCTGGTGATCTGGTTCACGGATGTGATGTGGATGTTATTTAACTTCCTGCTGGATGGGCGCAAAACACCGCCACCCACTGACCGCACAGTGAACTGCCTATCCTGTACCCCAAAACAGTGCGTGCTAATCGTTTTATAAACAGTCTATGGTGCTAATCCGTGATTGTATATTTTTGTTATTCGCAGTCCCTGTGGTAGTGAATGGTAGAGTGGAAAGCGATATGTTATGGGAAGAAAACTGGGAGGACATTAATTTTTTAGCGACACAGCTAAACACAATAAGATTTAAAGAGCCGACTTGGGATCGGCTGCCTTTTTACGGTTGCGCTGACTCGATAAGGAGCTCTTAGTCAGAATCTGACTGCAGATCAGTTAAAATAAAATGTGAGCAGACGTCATCGAGCAGGCGGAATACTGTGATTGGTCAGTTTCTATGCGTTTTGTGCTGTTGTCAGTACTGCACGGTGCTGTGGGAGTTGTCAGATTATCCAGGACCACGACCGTGAGTTGTTAAGTACATTTAATGTTTAAATATCGCTTTCAAAATGCTTTTGACAGCTTTACACTCTTTTGATTTTACGTTGATATCACCGACGGCCAGTCTTTGCTAAGGCCCATAAGATAATCGCATCGGCTAACAACATTCATAGCATACTGTCTATGATTCATAGCTAGCATTAAGTAATGTCTGTTATCGTTGTTTTTGTCCAAGTTGAACCTAATATTTTTTATATATGTCACATTACTCCCGTTTTGACACTAATTTAGAGTTTGGTTATTTAGCTAAACAGCTGTTCGGAGTGCTATTTTTGTAATGCTTGGTGTATGTGTTTTTTTTCCTCAGAGAAACGTGATTGCGTAACGTGACAACGGGGTAATTTGCTCAAGCGGTTGCTGCTGGGCGTCTGAAGAACGTCTCCTCGGCTTCGAGCTGCTTTAGTGTATTTTCTTTGAAACGACAACATAGCACATTCACAGCTGACACTTTGCATTGCATGTTTCAAGACGGCGTCGAGCTGACACCGAAAATAGGTAGGACTGTAAGTTAACACTGTAACATTGACAGGAACATCGTCGAGAACATACTTAACGCTGACATGTTATGGTAACGTTAACATTAGCCAGCCATGTTGTAAAGCACAGACGGCTTGGTTGTTGTTTTCTAACTAGATGACGAGGAATGTAGCTTGCTGGTTTACCCGACTTTATCGGCTATTTTCAAGATTTTCAAGAAACCTATCTCTCAAACAAGTAGCTATACGGAATAGAATTTACACACAGTACACACAATGCCAGGAAATTGAGGTCAGATGGGTGACAAATTAAAGGGGAAAAAACAATATGAAGTGTCTTTGTATGGAGTCAGGCCTCCACCAGCCTCCAGAACAGCTTCAGTGCTCCCTGCCAAGTCTGTTGAACTCTTTGGAGGGATGAACAGCATTCCCCCACAAACTATTCCGTCATTTATCAGATAATCTAATTGAGATCACAATGTATTTTTGCAAGAGAGACCTGAGTACTGCAGATAGAAAGTAAAACAAATATACGATGATTATGATTGAATTTAAACATAAAATCAATGTTACATTTAGCATTGAAATTTCAACCTCAACCAAAATGATGATTCCGATGGAATTTCAACATTGAAGTGTTACCTTGCTATCTGGGATAGCATCAGATAGAGCTGAACAATTTGTATCACATTATGGCCTGCCAACTGCACTAAAACTACCATTTTATATTAAATATTGTTTTGCTGCAGTGGTGTCCTGGCCCACACATCATGTTCTACAAACATAAGAAAACACCTTTGTTTGGTACAGATCCTTGCACAAATCACACCATAATCATTTAAATGTGTTTTTCAAGTAAAAATGGTCATTCCATCCAATATTGCAAATCAGTTAAAATAATAACAATTAGATATTTTTCAAAATCCTTCAACCCTAGTATCAGAGACAGTCAGGCATCACTAAATAGATTTGAAGATAAAAGTTTATATTATATCATTTGGTGTTACGGAGATGGTGGTGGAGAGCACTGTTTAACATGTTGGTCCAAAATCTTCCCTAGACAGAAACTGGATTGAGATATGGTGACCATAAAAGCCGTAGCATTTTATTCACGTTATTTTCATACTCACTAAACCATTCATTGAGCCCTGGTGCACAGAAACATCTGCATTTTAAATGTTTCTCCACACTTTTCTTCAGGTTTTTCCTTTAATTTGTCT
Source organism: Lepomis gibbosus (assembly GCA_029875015.1). Taxonomy (NCBI): domain Eukaryota; kingdom Metazoa; phylum Chordata; class Actinopteri; order Centrarchiformes; family Centrarchidae; genus Lepomis; species Lepomis gibbosus. The sequence goes on along the minus strand of JAPMOB010018382.1, from coordinate 1,717 downwards.
CCCATCTGTATGTTAAACAAGGATGTAGACTCTGCGGGAAAAAGCAAGAACAATTAAATTTGCTTACTGTAGAGTACAACATAATTTTAATTATATTGGTGGTGGAATGCCTCAAAGCGCTAAGCGTTTTGACGCTAGAACCATTTTGGAGAGTATGGCAGTTAGAGCTTTACCTGTCTGTTAAATGTAATGTTTGTATGTTCTTTTTTTTTTTAAATCCTGAACTATCTTGACACAGGTTGGAAGGTGGACGGGGCTATCGGCAGACCCATGGCTGCAGTGCATCACCCAGGATACCCACTCAGGGACTCACTGTACTGGGATGAAACGGAGTGCCTAAACTACTATGGGATGTTGTCTCTCCATGAGGTCTTTGACGTAGTTGGTTCTCAGCTGTCAGAGACTGACATTGAGGTGTTATCATTCCTCTTGAATGAAATCTGTCCTACGTCACACCCTCTTGATCCAGCAGGCTGGACAGTTGAGCCTGGTGTGGGTGATCCAGATGACTCTGGCATGTCCCCAAGTCCTGAACTTGTAAAAGCCTGGAGGCGGTTAAAGCCTCAGCACTCCCAGGGTCACTTAGAGGCCTCATGTAAGCCCACAAGCGGCCTTGAGCTACTGTTAGAGCTGGAGAGGCGAGGCTACCTCAGTGATGGCAATCTGGAGCCACTACTGCAGCTACTGAGAATCCTCACTCGTCATGATCTGCTGCCTTTAGTATCGTACAAGAAAAGGAGGACAGGTGAGGATGAATCAGGGATGCTCATTATCAGATTTTGAGATTATGTTGCTTTGGCTGTTGCCTCTCTCTCTATGCTAGCCTGCTAAAAGGTATCGGCCATAACTGCATTCTGTCCTAATAGCTGTGATTTCAAGTATATGTTTTATGCTTTTCAGTATCTCCAGAGAGAATTGAACAGAGTTATGGAATAGAGAGCAGAGAGATGGTGTGTGCCTCTGGAATACCACACAGCTGCAGACAGACAGAAATACCTCTTCCATCTTTCACACAGCAATTGAGAACCAGTAAGTACACTGTTATATAGAATTTAGGTCATTGGAAGTATAGGCTGCAGTGTTCTTTATTCCAATACCTTTTTTTTGATGAAGAAACTGTCAGTACCAAATGTGTACAGCCTTGCCGGATCCGTTCTGCACATGCGCAAAAGTGGTTCTGTCAGTCAAAGAAGGTTACCGCAAATCTGCCTATTCAACATGATCCAACTAAATCTTTCAACTCAAGAGAACAAAATCTTTTTTATTCACTGGAGATTAAACCATTCACTATGATTTAATAGGAATATACTCAAGATATGAAAAACCTTTAACAGTACATTTTTAATTACTAATAATGACAACAATTTAACAAAGTAGCAACACAAAGGAAGCCAACCCTAGCTGCTAGCACATCGGCTGTGCACAGCTGTAGGGTTAACCTGTCGACATGTATACAGTCACTGACTTTGGTTTAGGCATACACCCCTGTCATGGTTAGTGTAAGGCTAAGGGAAGCTGTCAACGCCTTTTATACCAACATAGCTAGCTACCTAACTAGCTAACTAGCTAGCTACTAGCACTTCCGGTCTAGAGAAATTGTTTGTTCCATCCTTCTGTTGTGCTAGGAATGTATATCGCTTAAAGGAACACTCCGACTTTTTGGGACTTTAGCCTATTCACCTTATCCCCCAGAGTTAGATAAGTGCATACATACCTT
>JAPMOB010018328.1:0-12883 GCA_029875015.1 Lepomis gibbosus | reverse complement strand
AGGGTGCGCGATTTGGACCGCTTTACAACAGTGTGGTGTGAACACAAGTGACGTAATTAATTGATTCGGAACAAAGTATCGGTTCCGGAACAAAACAAAACGATCCAGGTGTGAAAGCACCCTTAGATTTTACAGGCACACTGCAACATTTGCAACCCTCTTAATTTCAAAAGAAGGGGGGTTGGAAAAGCCTCTTTAAGACTTTTCGTATATTGCCATTCTGACTTTCCCGTGATAGTAAAGGTGTCACTATGTAGACTTGCCAGACAAGAAAATAACTCTTCACCTCTGAGAAGATGTTCTTATCAAGATAATGAAGTCACAAACATACGTGAATAATTATGTTTTCTCTTTGATTGCTTTAGCAAAAAGAGACTCAACACACACACACACACACACACACACACCTTCCTCTCAGCGATGTGGCTGAGATAGGGTGCCAGATACCCGTCATAAAAGATGGAGTGACTTTCCTTAAAAGGAAATTAACTGCTCTATCCTTATTTTTGAACCAGATCTGATTGTGATAGGTATCTGTCTTGATTGCACCTGCACAGGGACTGCAGATGGGAGTTAGCTTTAAGCTGTATCTGGTGCAGCACATATATTGTGCATTGTCCCTGTTAAATAAATAAATAAGTAAATAAATAATCATTAATTTTCCACAACACAGATTGTCTTGATGTTTAACAAAATTTTTATTCTTGTAGGACATTAAGGTTATTAATTTACAGAATTAACAGTGGGCTGTGATAAAGAATCGATGTGCAATAAAATATAGTAATCCCCTTTAAGTTTCCTTGTGATTCACTATTGTTTTACGTTTGTGTTTTCATTAGATCACATTCTTCAAATCACTACTGCCAATAAGATCAAGTTTACGTCATCATTATATCTGTTTATCTGCACGTTGTCTGTGTGTTTTCTTTGAAATAGAAGACAAGATCTTTCTATGGAAGGAATTCAATTCCATCAGAGGAAGCTGATCAAATTAATGATCTAGTCCTAATTACTCTGGTTTAAGGCTTGCTGTTTTCCATAAACTGTGGTGGTGTTTTATTTAAGTAGTGTTTCTCATACACCTGTCTCAGTCAGAAATCAAAAATGTGACCCCGGTTTTAGCATCCTCCTTCTTTAGGATTGATTTTAAATGTCTTCTAATTACTTTTATACTTTTAAGGCCAGACATGGGCTGGCACCTTCATATGTCTCTAAACATTTATCCCCTATTAGCTAAAAACCAAAGGAGACAGGGCTTTGCTGTCAGGGCCCCTACCCTCTGTTTAATCTCACTTCTTAAGACTCATAAAACTCTTACAACTCTGTTTCAACACATCTGTTTCTAACGTAGACAATATCCAACCTGCATGATGATAACTTCATTTCAGCAATTCACTACTACTTCGGGAGTGTACCCTGCCCTCTGTGTTGTAGAGCGGAACGGCTCGCTCTGTTGGCCTACTGTAGTTTATTCAAATTTAATTACTGTATCATGTCTAAATTACACCAAAATGCACTTAATCCAGCCTTCTGTTGGGATCAGGATAATCAGATCAAAGGGATCCCAGTCCTACTAAAACCAACACACAACAACACAAACTGAACGTTTGATCCAGATCAAACCTAGGCTTGGATTAGGTCAGGGGTTCTTAACCTTTCTGGCAGTCCGACCCCTTTTTGAAGTTGAACCACCTCCACAGATCAGACAGAATGTGTTTTTTGTAGTGATAGGTGCCTTTTTAAATTGTTTTTTTTTGGCAGTTCTAATTAATAATGCGCCCTGGGCACCTCGTTTTTTGGCCGCCTGCTGCGCCTTGCATTTTTGAATGAGTGCTCTGAGCGCATAGAGTTGAAAAAATTCAACTCATGCCCGATGTCATTCGCATTTTTTTCCCATTGCCCAATCTACTGAATGGAGAGACGGGCAGTTATGCTGACGGAAGTTTACAGTTGCTTGAATTGTCCGGAGACTGCAACAAACTGTCCCTGACTCATCCTAACATAAGCCTTGCACCGACCATCATTAAGACGAAGCTCGTGGACCGGCTGGTGGTAGCCTGCTACCAGCGGTGTCTCCCCTTTCTGAGAGTCTCATGTGCCCACACAGATCTCAATTTCCCTGTTTTCTGCATGTTTTGTACACCTCACACACTCAAAACCATGCCAGAGCAGGAGCTCTGCGTTTGGCAGATGTTTTTAGCAACAAAAGACACAGACCTGTGAGTTGTGATCGAGTTTCTGTTAATATGTTATTAATTAGCGGCAAACCAAAGATTAGAGATTCCTGGCGCTACAATCTTTGATTAGACTGACAGGACAGCTGATTCAGTAGTTGCCTAGCAACATAAAAAATCGCAGCGCTGTGCTCTTTTCTAAATTCGACCAAAAGCAATTGCTGTGCGCCTCGCGTTTTCGAACCCGCAAAGCGCCTTCTGTCTGATTGGGGCCTGAGTCTTCTTTGTCGTTTTATAGCGGTTGGCATCACCTGCTGGATTAAACGGTTCTAAATATTTACAGTCTCCACCCAAAGTGAATCCATTCAACTATAGTCCATCTAGTTATTTTTAAGTTATTTTTTTTCTATTTTTGTGACTATAGCAGCATTCTCGCAACCCCCCTGGGACCCCCAGGTTGAGAACCACTGGATTAGGTGATCTAATCCAATTTCAGAATTCTTTTTTTCTTTTGAACAACCCATTTTCAAGATTTGATCCAACCCGATAGCCAAAATCTTATCAGATTACTTTTGAACAACTGGGCTCTGGGCCCTGGATAGCAAAACATCCGGATCATTCTGATCCAGATTAAAACGTTTTGAAATGGGCCCTGGTGTTTTTTTACATACTGTGTGTTTAAAACTACAGATGGCACAACTTTGGGTTGGCACCAAAACTGGAGAGTCAGGTTATGCCTGAAATAAAGAAAGAACACAGACAGCATGACAGTTAGAAAAGTGGTGAACGTATCTCAGTTACTGAGATTGTGAAACTCCTGTATGGAATAAAACAAGCAATTTATGTCATTCTGTGTGGGCACAGAGAAGCTGTGTGGATCATGAAAATATTTTAACCAACCACTCAATGGACTTTTAAGATACACTGCAACAGGTACTCATCATCCTGAATGATATCAATCCTCCGTCTGGTTCCTTCCTCCACAATGAGTAAATCAGAAGTAATGCCATCTACAGAAATAGCTTTTATGATATCAAACCTGCTCCTATCACTGACATTAATGCTGCTATCACACACCTCAAATACCACCAAGCGGGGTGGATTTTCTGCTCTTAGCTCTGTTGATTGGGAACAACTCAATGTCCAAACATCATCTTTATGCTATTACAGATAAAAAAGGCAGAGTCTTTATAGATTTAGATCACCAGGAAAGTGCAGAATAAACACGATTTCATCACATCAACAGAACAATAAGCATAAAATGAAAGATAATTTGCATTTAATATAGATGGTTGTGTTTCTATCTGAATGACAAATGGAATATCTGCCAGCACAGAGGCCAGTGATTAAGTCAGCCCTCCATACTCACAGCAAAGGACCCAGCCAAACTTAATGCAGATTGCTCTGTTTTATGTTCCCATTGATCTATATTATCACATCAACAGAATAAGATGTCCACTAAACATAATATCAGTGCACTTCCATCTTTACATGCCACATTACTAATTGGATTTGTCACAGATGGGAAAATATAATGGTCTTTTTCTCCCACAGTCTGGCACCATTAAGCTGCCAATGTTCTTTTTTTTCGTGCAAGGCACCCCACATTCTGAGGTAAAAATTTTATTACATGGTAATTTAAGACATGGTTCGTTCATCTCAAGTGTCGCCGCTGGACATACAAATCAAAAAGAGGCCCACTGATATTTTCATTCCTCATCTTCCAAAGCCCACACATTATCCTTTTTTATAATCTGTATTTTATTTGCATTCTTCGCCCCCGAGGTGAGGAGAGGAATCTGGCAATAGCCATGAAAACCCACAGCCGCCTGCTTTTATGTGTCTTGCTTCACTGAGGATCTGGGAGATTTATCACTTCTTTATGTCACTGTGCCTTTTATGACTTACATTGATCATCAAGGTGTACAACCATTATTGCACCAAGTACATTATCGTCAAGACATTTTTCACCCCCACCCCCAGCCCCACAGATACCGGATTCTCCTTCCCTGTCTGCATCTAAAAAAATCAGATAAAGAACTGTAGTCAGAAGTCACGTGAAGAGAAAAAAACAACACACTGAAAAGAGCACTACACTGATTCAGCATTGCTCTCCTGTAGCTTTGTCAGACTCTCGATCAACAGTTAGAAAAAGTAGCACGTTACATTACAGCTCTGTAATACAATGTTAAAAGTGGGGTAATGATAATGAAAAGGTAATACGTTATATAACTAGGTAATACCTTGGGATTAATAATGGGAACATCTGAGTAATAAACTGAAATTTATGTAACAGGGCAATAAGGGGACAAAAACGATGTGTCGTAATGGTGACACATTTAAATATAATATATAATTTCAGTATGACTAGTAATATAATAATATTTTGGTACAAAATATATGAACTTTCTAACAATAACATGTTATATCAGTCCAATATGGTGACATTAATGGCGTAATAACATGATAATACTGAGGTAATATAGGTTGTTTTCACAATATTATAGGCTACTATCATTTAAATAGTTAAATTCTTGGAAGTCAAAATTGGTAATTACCAATTATAACGCTGAAATTCATCCTCCGTCATGTTCCAAACAGTCCCTTTTGTTTGAGGGTAATATTGTACAAATTATATATTTATTGCTGTGACTAATTACGTGGAAACACTTGTAGTAGTTTGTGTTTAATGAATCACAGCTGCAAAATGATAAACTACCTGTTTCTGTTTAATTTCATGGTAAAGTGCCCTAATGATTACCTGTAGCTCAGGAGCTGGGGCAGCTTGCCTGGAAGTGGCGATAGAACACTGCCCTCCGTTGCGAAAGTTTTCCTGCCTTGCAGTCCAACGGCAGTGACAGAGATGGTCAGTGCACCATCAAAATGATTTTGTTGTTTTTATGTTGAGATCAAATTACTGCATAATGTTGCTTTAAGTCGTAATGTGGAAACAACATGGAAGCCACGAGGAGGATGTGTTGTATTGAACTGTTAAGATCACTTAAACAATATGTTGATAAAACTGTTCCACCATGACCTTTACCTAAGTCAAACCAAGCTAGTGTCTGGTTATTACAATGGTAATTATACATAGGTAATTATTAGTATAACTTAAGTAGTACTACTTTATTTTAAAATATTATTCTGCTTTCTAACTCCACACCCCAAGAGATTTGTTTTTTCATTTCAAATATGTAGTCTTTAAACCCAACTGACACTAATTCAAGTGACATCACTTGAGGTAATTTATAAGACACAACAACTCTGTCAGGAACCAAGAAAGTCTTTAACTTTTTCACATATACAGTAGTACTCCCCAACACCCAGTAATGGACTTTGATGTGTAAAGTCGGTGGACCTCTTTAACCCTCTGAAGCCTTTTTCTTCATAAAAACTGTAAAGACAGAAGCAGAAACATAAAAAACAGCAGCTTTACATGGGAAAGAACTGGGTGTGATTCACCAAAGCAGCAATGATGAGTTGTGCACCTGAACTAAGGTAAACTGTAAATGAAGACAATTTTATTGAGGGTACCCACAACAGTATGTGTAACTATTAGTAGATTATTTACTTATTTTTAGGGGTAAAAAGTCCTTTTCCAACTACACAGCGTTAGATTTTTTGAGTTTGTGTGTGTGTGCACACCTGAAGCAGTGAGAGAGCTTGGTGAGTGTGAGTTTCAGAATCAGAATCAGCTTTATTGGGGCTTTGGTGACTTGGTCCATCACAATAAACATAAAATAGTAAAATATTAAAAATTGACATGGTATAAAAAAGATGAGCGAATAATAAAGAATGTGTGCAATATGGCGGTTTGTGCAGAAATATTTATATCAGTTTTCCTGACTGAAACAGTTTGTGTCCAGGATGGGAGGGATCAGCCACAGATTTTCCTGCTCGCCTCACACTCCTGGAGTTGTAAAGGTCCTGGACTGGTAGATTGCAGCCAATCACCTTTTCTGCATAGCGAATGATAAGCTTCAGTCTATCCTTCCTCCCTGGCAGTGGCAGCAGTGTACCAAAGGGTGATGGAGGAGGTGAGGGTGGACTCAATGATGGCGGTGTGGAAGTGCACCATAATTGTTCTTGGCAGGTTGAACGTTTTCAGCTGCTGCAGGAAGTACATCCTCTGCTGGGCTTTTTTTGGTGAGGTCCTGGAAGGTCCTTGTTTGATGATGGTGCTCAGGAAACGGGAGGACTCCACAGTGTCAACTGCAGCGGGTCAACGTGTAGCCCTGTGATGGATTTCAGCTGGGACAACACAAGACGATCAAAGGACTTCATTACCACAGAGGTCAGGGCGACGGGTCTGGTGTTGTTAAGTCCTGTGGTCCAAGTTTTTTTGGGGGGACAGGGATGATGGCGGAGGATTTGAAGCAGAATGGCACATGGCATGTCTCCAGTGAGGTGTTAAAAATGTCTGTGAAAACCCGGAGACAGCTGATCAGCACAGCGCTTCAGGGTGGATGTTTAAATGTTTGTAACAACCTCTGCAAGCTAATGCAAATAGTTTTAGTGGGGATGTGTGTCACACTTGAATGGACATTTTTCTGTTTATGTGAGAACAAGACTGAGCAGGAGTAACGCACATCCCCCTCAAGCCATTTACATTAGCTTGCAGCAGAGAGTTCCCATCAGGATCCTGATATGTATACAGTTATAATTACAGTAAAATAATTTATTTTTTCAACACTGCCGCTGACGAATCCATGCAGTCCCAGAGACCAGAGCTGTCAAGGGAACCAAGTCACCAGAGCCCTCAAACACCAACTCCGTCAACCTCAGAGCAGCCTCAGCCAGCCACAGGGCGGAGCAGAAGTGGGCAGAGAGGCCTAAAAAAAGGCAACATAAGGAAGGAGAAAGTGCGCACTCAAGCAGCACTCTTTCGTGTGCAGGCCATGTCTGGTGCCTCTCTGCATCAGTGCACTGTATTCATCAACATAAATTTTCCCATTAGAATAGATGAGGGAGACATTATATTCATGCAAGGCTTCAGGACTGCACTCTGAGGAATGGAATTAAGCACAGAAAATTGAAAAGGTGATGATGATGTCACAACTGCGGCAAGAGGGGAAGGACCAAATGCCAATAATCCAAAAAAAACCTGAAGATTTTTAGGAATTTATCGAAGATATCAGCTGACAGGCAGGTACTGGAACCAACAATGGAGCATAGCAACTTTGACAGACTGACCAAGTACATGTGGAATTAATGGTTATATGTAGTTATATGTAATGCTGGAAAGGTCTATGGGCATTTGATGGAAAGGGGAATAAACACATTTGGGAAAGTGAGAATGTGGCTGGAGGGAGAGACAGAGAGGCACAATGAGACAGTAGAAGCATTTAAAGTGCAACCACATAAGACAGTCTGTCCTGGTCTATAGTTGAGTGACATCCCTCTCTCTATCCTCCTCCTAACTGATAACAGAATGTCAGAAATTCAGAAAAATGTGCGTAGGGTTTATGGTTTTATTGCAGTTTAGGGGTCCAGGTATTCAGGTTTCATAGAAAAAGAATGTAAATATCACTTAAAGAGGTTCATAATCTTATTAAGGGGTTGTACCAGAACAGGTTTACATGGTTTCATTTTCAAAAAACACTATATTTTTTTGGCATACTGCACATTGCTGCAGCTCCTCTTTTTCACCCCGTGTGTGGAACACTTTGTTCTAGCTATGGAGTGATAAATCTTACTTCTACAAGATCTTTGTTGGGAGTTGCACATGTGCAGTTCCTAGTTAAGGGCTACTAGCCAATCAGAAGCAGAGTAGGGTGGGCCCTGAAAAGCCTGTAAACACAGATTCAGTTCAACTGCATATGTTCCCCTTACCAGCTTGGCAACATGGACTGGAGCGAGAGTTTCAGAGTGGTGAGTTATTAAACTATAACAAAAGGATCTTTCATCCATAAAGTTTTAACTGAGCTCTGTCTCTACATCACAGTTACAACTTTATGTCCATAGACTGCCTGGAGGGTTGCGTGCATGTCGGACCAATATGACGCATATTTTGCTGTGATGTCACAGGGATGAAAGGGAAGCAGCTGGACTGCAATCGAGCTGTTTTCAGGCAGTTCACAGCAGAGTTTTCTGCGGGAGATGGGAATCTCTTAATTTCTTAATTTGCAGATTAATGAGGGATGGGTAAAATCTCCTGGCCTGTAACAAACTGCTTTTTGTTGTCTTTTTGTATCTCTTCAGAATCAAAATACAACTGGCTTAAATCCAAATTGGTGAATGTTTATCTGTATTAGCAGTGTGTGTGCAACCAACACCTACAACTAACCATGTTCAGTGTGCATCAAAACTGTATGAGAAACAGAGTATTCAGGAGACAAGGACAAATGACATGAATGTGGTAACTCAATGTTATTCATTTTGAAGAAATGACTTCAGTAATTCAAGGGCACACATGATTAATCCGGAAGCAGTATTTACTAATTTACATGCGCCTGTAAAATCATTTGCGCCCACAAATTATGCAAAATTTCCCCTGATATCAGCAGGGTGCTGTAGGATTTCATTCATGTGTAAAATGCAAATAATTAGGTTAGCAATAACAACCACATACTAACTGACTCCCTTTGGGTTTGGAAAAAAAAGAAGAAAATTTGTCACCCACCTCAGTCACTGATTGGTCAGCTGTGTGGTGAAAAAGACACCAGGGTTTAAACTTGTCTCTGTTTCATTCATTCATTCATTCACAACCATTTCTTTCAGTTTTCATGTGAGATTACACACTAAACTATGAATCTGCATGAAAATGTGTGCCAGGATTAAAAACAAAATCTCATCCTCCCTCACCAATTAAGGCCACAAAAGATATATATATGGGTTTTTCCACATAAAACATAACTCTATTAATTGAAGGCAAGGTAGCAAAACGAATGGGGAACCTTTCCCTGTTTGATTTCTCCATCCCCCCACCTCACCCACTCACCCTGCCCACCCACTTGCCCACCCCAGGTAGGAGGTGAAAACACACAGCGAGACATTTATTGAGAGATTAAAACCAAATCTTCCAGATTGCCATATAAAAAGGTAATTTACAATATTAAACTGACTTTTATCTATATGCAAATGACTCCCCCTCCCACAACCTATTTGAATAATTTATGTGAAGGTTTGTTGAGGACGTGTCTTTCCCCCCTGTCTAAAATAACTCAGTTATGCTATAAATGAGACTATTACCTTCCTCCTCCTTTTTCGTCAATCTTCCATTTAATTTTTTTTTGTTCCCAGAGTTTATTTCTTTCAATTACACCAATATCTTTCCCTTCAGGTAGTACAGTGAGGGCAGCTAACATTTACAGCTTACTGAGCTGCTAGATGAATTTTCCCCCACCCCGTCGACATCTCCCTCCTCCTTTCTTTCCCTTTTGCCATCAAGTGTAGTGACGATTAGGTGCAGAGGGTTCCTTCAAGCTCTATCCTACGGAAAGTCATTCATCAAGATATCAGACTGTGGTAATATCATCTCATCCATTGCCCCTGTTTGTTGTCAAGTTCATGCTTCTTATTGGCTATGACTAGCATCTTCAATACCTGAGCTGTCAGTCTGCTGATAGCTGATCTGAATGTGTGATGCTCCGGTGTCTGGTGGTTCTCATCTGACCTTGTCACATCTCCGTCCTCGCTGCTAACACAACTACTACTGCTATTGAAGGGTCCCATCTATGATGCAAAACTATGATGTATTTTCTTTAGCCTTAGCGACTACAAACATCACTCTTCACACAGTCAGAAACAAATTCTGCATATTCAAGTCCTGGTTTAAATAATACTGTCAATTGAGTTAGGGTTGATTAACATTTTATTGAATCCAAAATCTATTATTGAATCCGCTCAAATCTAAATCTATAGTAGTTATGTTGAATTTGATTTAAGCAAATCCAGGTAACCCCCCCCCCACAAAGATCTGTAATCAGCAAAAAAGCAGGGACAGGTCGCCAGGGTAGCAACATGTCAATCACACGAAAGCCCCGCCTTGAAGCATAGGCTGCTTTATCATCTATTTAACCCTAAATAGGACCATAATTTACTAAATTACCATCATGCTGTGTTGAAGAAGAATTGAAACTAGCGACAGAGACCATAAACTCATCAGGAAAGTGTTTACTGAGGTAAAAAAAATAGGTGAGAAGTAGCCTCATAACGGAACCAGACTTCTTTTTGCCACCAGAGGAGTTGTCCCCTGATGGCTGTTGAGATAGAAAGCAGGTTTAAGTTACTATGCATGGCTTCAATTTTCAGAACAGGAATTTCAGGCTTGGTCTTATTACACATTCATGTCTCTGCCATTGGCTTGTTAGTGGTCCTATTAGCTGGCTGTTGGCTTTGGACCGCCAGAAGGAAGAGATTTTCAGGCCTGGGGCAAGGGACCCAGCAGAGAGAGAAATCTGGGCAAGTGGGAAACGGAACCAAGGCTCAGCAGTTTCCCAGTGAACACGGACTAGTACAGAACACATCCCTCATGGCCAATGGAAGCTAGTTTGACAACAGGGAATACAGTGCCAAAGTGATTCTGGGGACGACGAAGACACAGCGGGTTCAGCTGGGGACAGAAGAAGTGTCAAGCAAGGGGCGGGTTTTGTATTTCTCTATAATGTAGCACAGTGTTAAACAGTTTTTTTTTTAAACATGAGCGATGTCTCACTGGGACCCCACATCTCAGCTTATGACCTTAATAAGGACATGGATTGTGAGCAGTTCAACAAGTCCTCCAAAATATTTGATTTTAAACTTTGTCTTTAGTTGATATTGGCTTTACTTCCTAATTGTTTGGGGGTTACAGTCCTCACTGCTGTATGTGTAGAAATAATTGCAAAGTTGACCTTTTTTACTATAAATGCTTTCTTTTCTTCTGACCTTATTAAAATCCAATCTCTAGAAAAGTACAAAAATGGTAATTCTTTCCTTTGACACAAATTGGACTTGTACATTTGATGAAGGTGACAGAATACAGATATGACCATCAGTCCACCAAATAAGGAAATATTTCATGTTTTATATTTCATGTGGGCTGTGTTTAAACAAATATATGTTCTTGCTCTGGCCCTTGCTCTGTATGAAGGGACGGCTGAAGCAGGTAGGAATGGCCGTATGTGGGTTCATGAGATTTTGTTGGCGAGGAAACATCTCTAGTAACCGCTGCTATGGTGTGTTATTTGTCCTGCCCCTCTTCTACTGTGATTGGACAGCTGGGTAAAAAGTGACAGTGACAAGTGCAGCGTCTTTCTCGACGACCGGAAAAAAACGCTCAGCGGTCCCATTGCAATGAATTGAAAAAAGACGCTGGCGTCAGAAAAAAAATGCTTTGGTGGATTGTCTGAGCAACAAGAGATGTGGATATCGAGTTAGCCAACTCCTCCGGATATTTGGCATGTGTCAGAAATGAGTCGCGGAGCTGTTTTGATGCGTCATTGAGTAGTTCACACATAACGACTTGCGACCAACCGCTGATTTACCCCTGATCGCAACCTGACGGTTGCTGAGCGGGAAATCGGGCTAAAAATTGTGTAGTTTGAATTAGGCTTTACTTGCTTCATGAATCGGATTCCCACATTATACATATTGCAGACCTAGAACATGGCTGAGTCATTACTTTGTTGACGTTTATTCGCTGGCTAGCAAGCTTATCAGTTCACATTAGCATACATCTACTTGACTTTATTAGCATCAAATCGACGGCAATGAAGCAAACAAATAAACTGATTTCTTTAAAACAATCATCCACTGTTACCTGTATTCTCCTCTTGACCGTCTGACAAGGCGGGGTGCTGCTGTCAATGGCTGAGGGAACTCTGCTGGTAACGTCAATGTTGACACCACACACTCCACTTTCCTGTCCACCGCTTATCCCCCAGAACATAGGCGACTGTCCACCATATTCATTCTTCGCCATTTCGGTTGTGTCTTTAAGTTTCTCTCCTCCTGTTTTTGAATATTTCCTCTTAAATATTTCTTATTAGGCATCTTGTACCATGTTCTTAAAACTGTCATAGCAACCTTTTTCCACATCAAGCATAACATTTTGTTACATTCTCTGCTAAATTTCCCAAGTAAATTTTTTGGGTAATTATTATACCCCTCCAACAAACAAATATTTTCCACTAGGGTAAACTGCACTGAGTGGTTGGATGCGCCTACTCGATCCGCCATTTTTTTTGTTTTGAAAAGTGTCTTATTTTACCCAGAATGCATGGAAATATAGTCCTACTTAAGAAGCGCTTTGTGCAACAGTCTGATTTAGATGTCTATCTAAAGCCTGATTATCTATTATATCTAAGCCATAGTCAAAGTCTATCTTAATGAAACCGGCCCCAGATTTCCTCCTGATCTGAAAGCTATGTATTGAACTGCTTTCTCTACCAACGGCTCCGTCTGACCACAGATGGAGCTAGACTGAGCTGATATTTCATTAATGGTCATTGTCTCCGCACAGCTTCGCTCAGTCTGTCACGCCAGAGACGCTCATCGGCAGCAACAGCCTGGTAACGTGCTGCAGGTCTTGGCCAACAGTGTTGGGAACGTTACTTTAAAAAAGTAATTAGTTATAGTCACTCACTACTTGTTCCAAAAAGTAACTGAGTTAGTAACTGAATTACTCTATAATAAAAGTAACTCGTTAATCACAGAAACTCGAGAGGAATTGGCGTTCCACCAAACTGGAAAATTCTCGTTTAATTTGGCAAGATAGTCTTAAAACT
>JAPMOB010018270.1:0-19521 GCA_029875015.1 Lepomis gibbosus | reverse complement strand
TATATATATATATATATATATATATATACATATATACACAAATAGTAATTTTAAAAGCCATTGAGACAAAAATCCTCACAAATAAAGTGAAGAGACAAGAAAGTTACAAATTAAAATTAAATACAAAAAAGCACCTAAGAGATTGGACCCTTTGCTAAGCCACGACCCGAACACGCGACTGGCCAATCACAGTGCAGTATAGGTCTCGCTCTAACTGAGGTCCGACACTTTCATGGCTGCGTTTAATTGACTCGTAGGGTAAAGGTGTCATTTTGTAGCTTTCTTTTGCTGTGTTTTTCCAAGATATGGTCAAACACTATTCCAGGGGCACTTGTAACAATTACAGTCGGTACCCAGAGAGGTTGAAAGGACAAGTACGATTTATTCCCTCTCCAAAACCTAAAACAAATCCAGGAAAATGTCAGCTGTGGATTGTTCCTAACATGATGTTAGTTAGCTAACACCAGCTAACTTACTACTGAATCTAACGTTATAAAGCCCTACTGTTCTGCTTTTTAATGATTGTAATAGTGAACAGAGACCTACCCAGCTGTAAAGGACTGATCCTTAATATCGTTGTCCTCTTTTTCAATAGTCAGGTGATCTGGTGGTTCACTTTTACTCTGTGATCAGTAGGCTTTAGCCTCTATCATCCTGTTTTTCACGTCACTTTGAGTCAGTTTGACAGCCTGAAAAGAACCTTCAAATACACAATGCAACTGTAAAACTGTCTGCTTGTTTTGGAGATTGTTTTTTCCAAAAATCAGACAATATTTCTCCAGGGAGTGCAGTAATAAACAGTGGAAGCGCCGTGTTAAAAGTCTGTCAGGTTTGTCGGACTTAGCAACAGTAACTACGGGTGGCGTGGCTTAAGGGTGGCCACAAGGGGCAGTTGTGGGGAGGGTGGTGTAGGGTCTGAAATCTCACACTTGTCTCCTGGATTCATCCATTAATCCTCTACTAATGTAATTAGTGACACGGCAGTCTAAAACACCAACATTTATTAATTGACAAAAGAAAAGCAGCAGATACTCCCTGGGAATCAACATAGTACATCTTACAATGCAAAGACAGTAGTGCAGAACATTAACAGTTGAGTATTGTGATTGATTTACAGTCCATTAGTGGTTTTGGTCCCCTGCGAGTCCTGTTTCACTTTGTTTTTTTACTCTTCAGTCCATCCTTTCTTAACTGAATGCGCAAAAAACAGGTAACATCTTTGTGTGTGGCAAATAATCACACTTACACTGAGGAGCTATCAGGAATAGAGACCTTGATGTTGAGGACTCTAAAAGAAGGGCAGTGCACTTATAGAGTGGATATAGTCCTGCAGGAGAGACGTGTCAGTTTGTCATGTCCTGCTCTCCGCTCACAGCTTCATTACCTTTAGTCATAGCTCTTGTCAGGCCCTGATCAGCTCCTTCACCCGGCAGTCACCTCTGTGGTTCAGTTTCACTCTCAGAATACCCTCCGGTGCTGAGTGTGAGGACAGAAATCAAGATAGTTAATTGCAGGAAATTTGGCTCTGAGGGATTCATGTTTTGACTCCCCTGCTAGCTGCCCACTCGGTTTGATAATAGTAGCAGCTTCCAACCAGAAATTACCGGCCTAAATATGAAAATATTTCTGTCAATTACATAATCGGATCATTTTGTATCTCATTCTGGAGGATGGTGCACTGATTCCTGACGCACATGTCCCAAATCCATCTGAACAGGCGGAGAAGCTGCGTGATAAATGCTGTGATTTTCCTCTCAGTAAAGCTGGTTTGCAGCGTAGTACCACTGAACATTTCCCTGTGATACCTCTGGCAACTAGTTTGTTCCCATTTAGACATCGTGTATGGAGGACAGATGGCAGATGGACCTCTGATAAAGTCTCCAGGTCTCAATTGTATCACAAACAAACTTTTGTTTGCAGTTTTATTTCATTTATTTTTATTCTTTTTTGCACTCTGTAAATAAAACTGCTGCTTATAAAGCACATGGGAATCTGTAAGGAGACATGACTGACATTAAGAAGCAAAGGCGGACCAGACAGGATTTGACGGCTCTGTGCTTTCCTACAGTGCAGACATCACATGGTACATTTCTAGGCCTAGCATCAGAGAGCAGGAAAATCATTTGATTTTCCTCTACAAATTTCTGCTACTAGTGCTCTCCTCTTCTACAGCTTTAAAGTCTGTTTGCAGTGCGGCCAGCCGCGTACTCCCTCTGTAGTCGATCCGAGCAGCTTTCACGACAGTCTCTGCTGTAGCCGTGTCCACACAAGAGTGACAGGTTCATTAAGAAGATAAAGGCAGAACAGAACAACTCTTTTTGGTCCCACTTAGCTCTGGTCAGACTTTCCTACCAACAATTTGGTCGGACTGAGATATAGTGCAGCAGGAGCTTTTTTTTCTTCCAGTCTTTGCAGCAAAAAAATATGGTTCTTTTGTGAATGTGATGGTCTTATTTGGCCACGAGAGAAATGTTTGGACAGCCGATAATGTTACATACAGATACAGTGGAAATGATTGGTTTAAAGTTCTGTCATTATCGATAAACAACATCTGTCACTGGTACAGTTAAGTTGGGCAGTAATTGGTGGGAAATTACCTGATCTATATCACATTTTCCACAAGAGAAATTTCAAAGGTTTGAGTCATTTTAGAGGATACTCTCCATTAGGGCTGCGACTAACAATTATTTTCATTATTGATTCATCTGTGGAATATTTTCTCCATTAATCGATTATTCGTTTTGTCAGAAATAATGACAAAATGCTCACCTGACTTCGCAGAGCCCAAAGTGATGTCTTCTGGTGTTTTGTCTTGTTTAACCAATAGTCCCAAAGCCAAAAGATACTGTATCTAGTCAACGGTCATAAAAACAGAAAGATGAACAGCAAAATTTTCCATTTTAGAAGCTGAAAAAGGCAGATATTTGCGATTTTTGCATAAAGAATGATTAAAGCGATGAATTGATTATCAAATATTTTTTTGTTGGTTGATTAACTTATTGATCTATTAATCACTTTTGTTGATTCTGCTCCTCTCTAGAAGGAGATTGAGAGTACCAAAAGACAGGGCTAACAGACCTTCATGCCATCAAACTGTTAAATACTCAGGAGGAGTCGGCTGATGATCATGATCACTGATGACTGGTTTAGATGATGTTGGCTGGACATACTCCAGGTTTCATGTTATGCTGTCACTTGGTGAACATAGTTTTATGTGAGCTTGCATGATGGATTAATCATTTGTTTTTACATATTATATGTTTCATGTTTTTCATTGTGTGTCGTGTATTATTTTTAAGTCTGTGTGAGTCATATGTTTCACGCGCTGAAAATCTCATGGGGACGATAAAGTTAGGTTAAAGTTTATATATTTTTGTGCTACAAAAAGCAGTGGCTCATTATGTCTTACATCTACAGTATTTACTGCAAACACTGTATGTAATGGTAAAAAGCTAGATCGGTAAATGACCCAGGCCGATGGTGAATATTATTCCAATGGTGAAAATGAAAATAAGCAAATGCTGAATAAACCAGCGTAAATGTCAAAATAAAAATGAAGACGCTCGGTCGAAAACAGATTGGAACGTTTAATTTATGTGTGAGAACTGAGTCCAGAGGGGTCTTGAGGGGATCCTTATAGTCGTCACCTATCACAGGAAGTTGTGCAGTGTCATTGCAGATGTGGTTTTATTTGGCCTCTGTATTTTAAGACATTGCTATCTATGCTTTGGTGCAGTGTCAGCCAGGTTTTGATGCAATGGTCCAACCAGTTGTAGAACATGTGCCCAGTGTGGAGCCTTTGCTGTTGGTCTGTAAAGCTGAATGTGACATAAAAATACATTTGATTTTTACTACCAGAGTAGCAGTATTTAAACCAGTGCAGCTTCTTTCCTTCAATGCTCAGCGATACGGTGACCTTTAAGTGGATGTAAAGGTCATCCTGAACGCAGCAAGAAGAAAAGCTGGTCAGATTTCCCAGAGAACGGAAGAGCCGTAAACCGCTGTTATGACTGCAAATACCACATTAATCTGTAGTGAGGGCTTTACATATGTTCTGGATGGAGCCAGACTAAGCCCCTCAGAGGATGGAGTTTTCTTTCAGGTAACTGAAAGTTTGTGAACATTGACGTTAGGGTTTAAACAAACCTAATATAGCTTCATTTATTAGTCTGAAATCAAAGCTGCCTACTTCATTTCAGTGTTTTAATGACTTTATGGGTCCCGCGGTTTTCTAACAAATTCCTAGAAATCAACTGATGTGAAATGCAAAAAGATTCTTAGGAAGGTTCCTGGAAAAAGAACTATGTAGTTTGAACATTATCTCCATTGTTTCACAAATTAGTACCAATCAGAAGTCTAGTCAGTGGATGGCAGGTCAGATGAAAAGGCAGAAATGTCTAATTTGTCTTCAGGAAAACATACAATCAAACGATTGTAAAGATGATATGTTAACCAATACGGAGATTCCTTTTGAAATTAACAATTATCATATAGTTGGCCTATTTGCTCAACAAAGCTAGAAAAACTGTCTTAGAATGTTTAGTTTTTTCCTTATATCTCATACCAATTGACGCTCAAGAATCTTCCTGGGATAGGACAGGAACATCATCTTCAAGCTATTGTGGACCAAAGTTCATTCATGACGTTGGAAACAGCAGTTAAGTTTACCTGCATAGTCTAATTTGTGCATTTTAAATTATATTAATTTAACATTAACTTTAATAGTAATGTTTATCAGTCAGCAGAAAGGTGAAATTGGAAGTCACACTGCCGTTGGAGCCTCAGAAAGTATACCATAAGCTTTCTGTACATGAAAATGGAAGCGGTCTGCAATGGTTATAAAACCCAAGAGACAACATTTTTAATCTAATTTAATTCATTTAATGCTTTATTTTGGACTGTCTGAAACAAGCACTCTTGTAAATTGAGCACTTTGTCTTCTGGCAGAATTGCATGCAGTGGGCGATGACAGAGCGACTTGGAATGGAGTGAAAATGTCACACACACATCACACATCGCTAACTTCTCACTGCACAGCTCAGTGCAAAGTGTTTTAAATGGGTCTTTTAATGACTCGTCTATCCAAGCCATGGATAATCAGTGAATGCTTGAGAAATAATTACTGAAACATACGAAGCTGGGAGCTCTCGAAAACAGATTCTTGTGGCTCGCTAATGAACGCCTGGGGTTCAGGAGAAGAAATGAGAAGTTCGTTGCTACGGGAGATGGACTGAGGATGTTTTTTAAATAATTATAACGTTAAATGCACTTGGTTTGTTTTTTTAAGTGTCACTTATCCACAAAATCAAATCCACAGAATGAAAAGTGTGACTGGAGTTAAAACTCAAGCAAAAGACATAACATCATAACATTGTACGTTAACGGCAAATCTGCTGTTAGTTTGAACAGCTTTTCAGAGAGAAAAAGGAAAAATGAGCAGTAAAGGAGTAAAAACAGCAGAGCAGACATCTTCCTTCTCTATTTATACAGGTCTAGAGTACAAACAGTCCCAGGTCAAAGGCACATTTCACAGATCGTCTCCAAACTATCATCTCCCGAAAGCTTATTTAAAGTCAAAGAGGATTTTCAAATGCAGATGAAATTCATTTGCTTTTCTTCTCTTTTTTCCCCCCGTTATTCCAATAGCGCATAATCCGAAATGTGTGTCACTTTCAGAGGGTATGGAGATTTAAGCGATTTCAAGACGGCTCCTTAAAGTCTTCCATTTAAAATTCATTGAAAACAGATTTGGGGAAGATGGGGGGAGGGGGAGAAAATCAATTTGAAACAGTTATGAGTTATGAAAACAAATTCCACATTGATTGGCTCTCACACTTATCTCTCCCTGTGTAAACAAATAGTCCATGGGAGGAAAATGCAAATTGCATTAGCCTCAGTGTTGCTGAAGGTCAAAATCAGCTGATACAATTATGGGCTGTTTAGGAGCCATACTGGATTAGAATAATGAGAAGAGATGCTTAAACATGAACAGCCGCTTTGATATCCCACAGGTGGAAAAGCCATTTGCGTAACTAACACCCAAAATACATTTATGCAGCAAGAGTCAAGCAGAAATATCAATAAACTGGTTTGGGTTTTTTTGTATTGTGAGACATTTTGACTCAATTTTTAAATGCCTTGCTGCCTTAGGTCTGTTATGAAACAAGTAATACAATTTTAATTCCATCATCCTGCCCTAAACAAGTAATTACAGAGTGATAAATAAACTATGAACTAAATAATAATCAATTTAACCTTGAATGCATCTTGTTTTCTCAGCTATTAAATCATACTGAAAGTAAAGTTGTAGTAATGCAAATATCCTGAAAGTATAAACACAGATAGTAAATCTCTGAGCTTGTGTTTTTTTCTTTTCTTTTCAGGCTGGAGTCTCCAACACGGACCCTGACCATGGAAGCTCCCAGAGGGGTGGAAGTGAGCGCTGCCAAGGGGCCGCTGAAGGTCAGCAGTAGAAAGGACCTACAGCTGGAGTCCACAGAAGGAGAGGTGAGGAAGATTAGACTTCACAGGGTACCTTTTATTAAAGTAGAACAGATTCACAGGGCTACTCATGTAATGGTGGAATAACGACGTGTGTTTCAAATTAAAATTTGAAACACACAAAAACAGGATTAACACTTTAAAGCCATGCTAGCAGCTTTTTGAGGCTGCTCTCAGACACTGCTTTGAACTAAATTCTAACGTCAGCATGCCAACATGCTTTTTACCATCTTAGCTAACATCTGCTAATTAGCTCTAAAACATAAAGTTTTACAGTTGGGGCTTGAGGCTCAACAAATATACCAAATATTTGGTTGGCAAAAGTATTGGACATATTAAAAAATTTAACTCAGTGGCACCAGTGTAAAAGTTATTACATTACATCCTTTAGTTATTACATTACATGAATATCTGAGCAAGGTTTCTTGGTTATCCATCCTATAGTTTTTGAAATATTCTAGTTTCCAGGCTCTGGACTAATGTGGAGGACTAACACTGCCACTCCTAGAGCCACGCCGCTACCATGGCTAAAAATGGGCAATTTTGTGTTCCAAATAATGTGTTGTATTTCCCTCCACCTGTCACGTTGTATTCAGTGATTGCACCAGAGTCATACATCAGTTTGAGCTGCTAATGCATCACTTCAGGGCACCTCTGGCAATGATATTTGAATGACTTCCAGCACGTCTCTGATGTTTTCCCTCCCAGATACTTTTAGACGCCAACACAATTCAGTTGGGTAGCCTCCCGGTTGGCATCTACACAGCGACATCCAGCGACGCCTCAAAAGAACAGGCAGTATACGAAGTGTGCGTCTGCCCCAGTGGCAAGATCTACCTCTCTCCTGCCGAGAGCAGCTCTACCTGCCAGGCCATGAGCAACATCTGCCTCTGGAGCTGACCTGGGAGCAGCGCCGGCGATTGGAGGCCACTTTTTTTTAACATCTACTCTGGAGCTGCCCAGATTGAGACTACTCCGTTGGTACATTTAACGGAGAGTAGAACACACCACAGCAGAGCTGGAGCTCAAACTATTCACTGTCAGTTAGCACAGAAGCATCTGAGTCCACCGCCTGCAGAGGTCTGCTGGAGGTCAGGACTCTCCCACTGTCAGTGTGTGAGGAATGGCAGTCAGAGCAATCTGGAATCAGGAAAATCTCATACGAACAGGACCACTTCCACTACCTTATATTAGAGCCAGAGGACACACCCTTTATTTTTCTACTTTAAGTTCACTGTAGACATGTTGTCTGTTTTCAAGATTCAGAGAGAATAAACGAGAAAAGGTAAAACACAGGTGCCTTCAGCTTTAAAAGAAGTCATATTGTGACTAATGATGTACCTGTCTGTGCAAACAGAGAGAGATAGTTAAGGGTTGTAATGTTGCGATGGTAGGAACACAATTAAGCACAATTCTGTCATGTTTTTTTTTTTTATAATCTTAATAGAAATATTTGGTTTTTCCCCACTATGTGAGTGGCTTTTTCTTTTGAAATTAAACATGTTTTTATGTGGCACACATTGCACTTGATGTTTAACTGAGATTTTGACCGGTTAAAAACATACAAACATGCTGTTTTGAATGTTCAGGTAAAGATTTCATCACTTTAAGCGAAACATTCTACTTTTTCTTGATGATGCTGAAACAACATGAGAGAATTAGTTAAAAAAAACTATCGCATGAGAAGCTCCAATTAGCAACTGTTCTGGCGCTTTCGAGCATGTCAAATGATCTTCATTTCCCTTTTTTTTTCTTGATGACTTTAAAGGACATCTCATCCAGTTTCGCTTCAGTCTTGACCCTGCAGACGAGGACCACAAAGCCCGTTTAGTAGCTGCTCTGGAACCTTCGATCTCATCATATGATCTTCAGCATGGACGATACGTACTGAAAGTGCTCAGAAAGAAATGGAAATTCTAAGGACTACAATTCCAAGACAGCTAGGATTGTGAGGATCATGTGATGTGATTGAAAGCTCTGGAACTGCTCCTAATTGGAGCAGTTTTTATACATAATCTTACAAACATTTAATTCAGTGAATTCTTTATCTTTCATCTTTTTAGGTCCACTGGCTAAATGTAAAGGAACATTTGTCAATTAATTACCTGCTAGTAACTCTTGCATATTAAAATGCCACTCATCGAGTGAACTGTACTTCTCTCCGAGGCAACGGAGTTTGACACGAGAGGCTGGCTGACCTTGGCGCTGCAGCTGAGAGCGAGGCAGGCAGCCTGTGTCTCAGCAGCCCTGCTGGGGGTGCTCGCTCCACTCCACTTTCTCATACTCCTCTTCGCCCTGCGGCAGAGGCAGGCTGGTTAGGTAAGAGCCATGATTGCTTTCTAACAACAGCTTAGCTGCCACAGATGCACTATGAACAATTTTTGTTGTGTGTGGAAATAAGCCTAAATAGCAAAGTGGGGCTACAACAGAAAAGTGTTTATTGTGATGCTGCAGATCCCCCAACCAGCACTGAGCTGCAAAACATGCTTTACATGGTTGAACCAGTGTTAAAACATTTTAGGTCGATACCTATACCAGGAGGAAAACAAAGAAACGTCTGAGAAAGCACCAGAGAGTCAGGCACTTAAGATGCTCAAACTGTCATAATCAAATTGCTTGTTTTTAAGCAAAAAAGCTGAAAACTCAAGGACATTTAATTTAATATCATAGAAGACTAAGAAAACCAGCATATTCACATCTGGGAATCTGGAGGGAGAGAAGTTTTGGCATTTTTGCAGAAAAAGATTTCTGTCACTGAACTAACCATTTCAGCTCTAAATTACATTGCCCATATGAGAGTTATATGAGTTTACTAAGTAAAAAAAGCTGCTCTCAGCTGGTTTATTCTATTATCCCCGCTTTCCCTGTAAGGTTGACATGCGTCTTATACCTATTGGAGGCTGGAACAGTACAAAGACTTTACTTGGCCACAGGCAATCAGAGCAGAACTGGCCAGAGGGGAGTGTTTAGGACTCTGGGTAAGATTGGATGTTATCTTAGCCTGCTGCTGCACGGTCACAGCCGGGTGCGCATCACAAGTTTTCTGGCTCTAATTGAGGCCAAAGTTGCCATAAGAAAGCCGATCAGTTGCAAGAACTACTGTAGCTGTTGTATTTATATCTCATTTCCTAAAAGAACGAGAAAAATGGCTCTGTAGCAGCAGGACAGTTGACCAGGAGTTATGAATATGTGACACCAACTGATTGGTTTAAAGCTACGCTTGACATGAGTGTTTTAAACATTCGAGACTGACCAGATACTAAGATGGGACCTGAATGACGCTGGAGCCTGTGACCCTGTTGCCAGTCTAACACCAACTTGTTTACCTTGACAAATCACCTAATTAACACTGAGACAAAGGGTTGTTCTGCATATTTGCATGACTTGTGGGCTTTTTAGAAAGTCTCCAAACTAATAATTCACTCTCCTTCACCAGCAGTAATACACAAACCCCATATTAAGTGGTTAGGATGACAGGTGAGAGGTTGTGTAGACTTGCAAAATAAAGTCAAATCAGTTCACATTAGGGAGCTGGATGTTTTTGCTGCTGGCTAAAGACCTCCGTATTTGCATTTCTGATCATGCTGAAACATTGATTTGGTTCCAGCAGGCACCAGATGCTGAGGACCTCAGAGATTGTGGCTGTTTTGGATTCCTGCCTTTTGTAGGCATATGGTTTTACAAACTGAATGTGGATGATTTCCAGATCACAGCAGGTCCACATGAGGCAAGGTTTCATTATGAAGAGAGTCATTTTATCTGAAGATACAGTCCGTTTTTATTTCATTGTCAGTATGTGAAGTGCATTTTTAATTATGGGGAATGTAGCTTATTTAGGGTCTTATCTGGATTGAGTTTAGCATGCACGGAACGGTTTCCTACTTTTAAAATCAATTTTGTTTAGTTTTTTTTTAAGTTATATTGACTACATCGTGTCAGGGTGTGTATGTATATATATATGCAAACACATATAAAAATTCTTCACCGTGACCCTGAGATCTCACTTTAACAAACACCAAGACAACATCCTCAAGGGCTCATGGAGATTAAAAGAAAACTTTCTGTAGGTTCATTTGGTACAGACAGACATGATAATCAGCAGATTTGTTAGTGTGCAGCTGAAAAGGTCATCATCATTTCAATGTGACATGCTATAGTTTTAAGGTGTAGTCATTGTTGGTAGGATGCCAGTCGCGTGTCCCTTCATACTGATGTCACGCTTAATCCAAAGATTCCCTCATGGTTAACGAAGCACCATCAACACTTGACAGGTAATTTTTTCAAGATGTTCAAGGCAGAAATGTCTTGAATGCAGCTTATCGTGCTTCCTAAGCATAAATGTTCTTATGTGTCTCCATGTAAAACATTATGGATTACCATTGTAAGCTAACTGATAGCCTTACTGCTGCAAGATAATGCAGGCTGCACAGTCGCCCACATAATGAAGTGAACTTTGTCAAATTTGATGCTGCAGGGAAATGTTATTAACAAAAAGTACACAACCTTGTAATGCATTCATTTTCCAGCATTCATTACTTCGTTTCACATTTAGCCAGAGGAAACCACTGTGCATCAAATTATGGTGATAAATAGCATTCTGATTGCTGCAGTTTCAGGTGCTGTGTAAGTGCACTGAATGCCGCTCAGGATTTCTTAATGTGCCATAATGGTATGTTTATATTATCTTAATCTATCAGAACGTATTCTTAACAGGAAGAGTTTTCACCGTTTAGGAACTATTATAAAACACAGTTCTCTGCAGATCCAATACTTAGCATGTGCTGCCATCTATTGGCTTGTAGACCTCAAGATTACATTTAGAAAATCCAATCAACTCAAGTTCAAAGTTAGATCACCACCTGGACAAAGAGGGCACGTGTCCCCAGGGACCCTGAAAGCCACTTAGTTTACTTTAATTTAATTAATTGCAATTTTGTCACAAGTAGTGTCAAAACGTAGTGTTGCCTTATTAATTTAGATTATGCTTATGTAGTACATTAGCACGCAGGCCCATCAAAATAAAGCTTTTCCTTTTCTGAATCACCGTGTTTTGTTCTTCCAACAGTTTCAACCGTTCTGGGTTTTAGGCAAATTATAATTGGAAGCTGCCATATGTCGTTTTGTGTTTCCTTTACAAATTAGGTAAACAACACCCCTTCAATTTCCAGGGTGGTTAAAACCCACAGTTAAATAACATGACAGAACTCAGAATGTAAAAGAATCTTTAATTCTTGAAATGCAAACAAACTCCATAATTATGGGCATCTGAATAAAACAAAGTAAGATATTCCACCCCGTGATCAACCACTGATCGTAAGAATGAAAATGAACCACGATGCATTAAACACTAATTAAGTATGCAACAAAATAATGCCTGTTGTGTAATGAGATAAGGACTGCTTACAGCAGGATAAAGCTGCAACTTGTATGCAAGCTATAGTGAAAAGTAAATATTCTGAATACAGATCATTTAGATACAGGCAATAAATGTGAGGATCTTGTAATACCTTAATTTAAAGTTCTCATATGTAAATATGGTCAACATCATTAATTACTATACCAAAAATGATTCTATTTCTATATCAACTGTAAAAAGTGTAATAAACATTGGAGTCTGCTTGACAAACTAGTTTAAGAATTAAACCTGAAGTGAAAAATGTAAATTATAAACCTTTCCCTGTTTATACTGACATTTAAAATACCAATTTCAACCTATAATATGGTCCCACCAATATCTAATATCTGTCGGACTTTTTGGCATCAAAAGCTTTTGTTAATACTTGAAATCAGCACCCTACATAAACCTAATCATGTAAGTTCTTACCTTTAGTTAAAAATACATAAAAAAAGGGCGGGAGTCATTTTCAGTGACTGATACTTCCTTCTTTAAATTCTACCAACTAAGCATCGGTTAGGCAAGTAGGCAAAGCCTTAAAACTTGGGACTAATGATTACTTATATTCAATTAATCTGCAGATCAGTTATTTATTCAACAATCATATGGTGAAAAACGTAGATCGGTGTTTCCCTAAGCCCAAGAGGGTGTCCTCAAATGTCTTGTCCAAAATAGTTAGAAATTAATAGCTGACAACTAATCAAATCACTGTTGCAGCTCTACTTAAAACCCTGAATATATTTATCATTGGTATCTCTCATGGATAGTTTCAGTATTCTGCTTTTGAGAATTAGGACCGTAGACAGCTCAGGCATCTTGATTCCTGTCAGGGATTGTTGTTGCCTCTGTAGTCGGGAACGTGTTTGTAAGGGCGAACAGGTCTCCGGCTTCCAACTGCATTCCTTGCATCAATGTACTCGTACAACGTACAAGGTACCCTGGAACCAATGGATTCGATGTGACTCATTTACACTCAGGCTACATTAGTTTCAACTTTGGGTGTAACTCAGGTATATTTGCCTGGCTACATCAAAGGACCGACCATGCACATAGCGTGAAGCTTATGATCACTTTTTGTTTAAACTGAATTTGTTTAAATGGGGTGGACCAAAAAAAAAAACAAACCACACTTGTCACTTGTAACTATGTACAGCTAACCATGTCTTGTCTCCAGCTCCGTGCATAATGCACAGACATGAGTGGTGTCATTCTGTAACTCCGGAAAAGAAAGCAATATTCCCAAAATAATTAACTATTCCATATTAAAATAAATGTTAGATATAAAAAGGCACACACACCTCGCATTCTCGTCTTGCAGGTCCTCTGCTTTAAGGGCAGATTTGGAAATGCCCATGCCTTGAGGAATCCTGTCTGGGTATCTCACAGCAATCTTATTGCCATTCAGCTCATAGCCCTGAAGAAGTGAACAAATATCACAAAATTTGTTGTGAGTTAAACAAGACATTAAGATCCATCATGAATGCAATTTAAGACCCATTTCATGTCCATCCCGGCAAAAAACAACAAAGGACATTAAGGAAGACCTGAGTTCCAGTATTACTTGCTAACTAAATTAAGTTATTTACATTTTACGTCTGTGTGTACACAAGCTCTAGGCTACATGAATCTGGGTGTGATCTCATAAATCCTAACCAGGCTGCACAGTTTGCATTAGAGGGTATTGGTTCCACATTGGTTTCATTTTATGGTTGTTACAGTGTGATCAATACAAACTGTTCCCAAAAAACACATTTCACAGCAAAACTGCAAGACCTGTCAAAAATTGTATTCAAGGCATTTAAGAAAATCCTAAGCAGGGCTCATTAGGACTAATTTAGAAGATATTTGTAGATGAATTAAGAGAAAATGTAATAAACATGGCCATGTCACCAGTCCTACAGAGCAACAGGTGCTTTCTGATTACTCACTTTCTGACAAGAACAGATATCTGGAGACAAATAGTTGAAATCGTAGTTTCATTCATGAGATCAGAAAGGTACAGTACACAGGAGGGGAAAATGTGCAATATACGATGATGCCACCATATCCAGCAAGTTGAACTGAAGTAGGCGGTTCCTTTGCAATCTCAGACCATCAGTCAGAGTTTAGTGTGTGCTTACATGAAAACGTCGGATTGCTTCATCACAATGCTCTTGTTTTGTAAAGTTCACGAAGGCACATCGTTTGTAAGTCAGTACCTTTGCACTATAGACTTCCCCAACCCTGCAAGAAAAGAAATGGAGATAATCACACTACATGCAACTCAAGTATCTGACTACAAAGACTGAACTGCGGAAATGAAAAAGAAGATATAAATAACATGAAAGCCAGGTTTAGTATCACACTGAGATGAACACTAAACCAACGTTCTCTCTTACTTGTTAAACAGATTGGTTATCACAAGCTCAGTTACTGGGTGAACCAAGTTTCCCACCCAAATTGGAAACAGCTCCCTGTTGAAAGAAAATATTGATTAATTGAACATTTTTTAAAAATACAGGAGATCCAGACTGTTATTTTGTAGGAAAACATTTTGTAATGATATAAACACCATCATGAATAACACTTTGAATTGCATGAAAGCATTCAATGATTTTCTGCTCTTACAATATACTGTCTAATTAAAGGAGAAGCAATGACAATACCTAAGTATACTGTCTGTAGAGCAGTTACTTAAGCTTGTCTAATACGAGAACTGATCAGCCAGTTTCCCCACCTACAAACAGCAGACATTTTAGCCTTAACACAAGACAGCATTATATTGAAGGTGAGCAGATTATTTGCTCAAAATAGTTTGATTGTGTCTATAAAGACCAATAAGCAATATGAGTGAGTGAGTGAGCCAGGTAAAGCAGTTTGTGTTTAGACACGAAAATAAGGTGGACAATTAAGTAGAATTCTATGGTGAAATAAAAAACAACTTATATGTAGAAATACACCCCCTCCCCAGCCAAGTGTAGGTTGCTGTGGTTTTAGTAGAAGTAGATAGACAGTGGAATATGTTGCCTGTCAATAAAACAAACAGCTGTTGATACTCCCTCATCTATTAATATAGGCGACAATTCTGTTAAGAATACCGAAAGTTAAATTAATAATGCTGCTTCATGAATAGAAGGTTTCAAACAGACCCCGTGATCGCCCCCCCCAATATCCTGATCGGAGAACCTTCACAATATACAGCTCCAAATGAAAGCTCATTTAGGTACCTTCCGTTACAGCTCCAACAATCATACGTAGGAGAACGTGGATTGATTTTTTATACCACACATTATTGGTGCATTACAAAGTTGTCACTAGGGCTGTGCAATGTAGCCAAAAAAGAAAAGCTTAGCTTTCTTTCCATCACGGGGCGGATTCACGGTTTTAATCCATCTTTTCCTACAGCTTGCAACAAGGCTAAAACATTGTTGAAAACACTCACTAGCACTCACATTAATTAAAAGATCTGTACTACCTGCAAGTCCGTCTTGTGTACAATCAAAACATCCAGTTTATCCCAAATATCGAATTTTACCACTAGGTGTCACTCTGTCGGTCTATGGTTGAGCGGTTAGATCTGCAAAATATGCTGATGAGCCCAAGTCACTTGGACAGAATTGTGACAGAATCTATACTCACTGTGGTGGGTGACTGGCTCTATTGGTGGTCTTCGTGGCCTGATTAGGAACGGGCTTTGGTTGACTCTGGACATTTGACATATTCTGGACTGGACCTAAAGGTTTGTTAAGCGCTGCTTTTGGTGCACTCTGGACCTGAGCAGGAGCGGGGTTTGTGTTGGCTGAAAGGACTGGTGACACTCCGGTGACATTTGCTACTTGAGCCGGTTGGAGCGTGGAGTTTTGTATAGCTCCTAAACACAAAGACAAGTGTTTACAATTGGTATCGTTTACAAACAGACATGCACACAGTATTAAGAAACCAATTCAATTTGGGCTTTGTGTCAGAGGAAAATGGAAATCGCATTAAATCCAATCCTTGGTAGTAAAATCACCGGAAGACACTCACCTGGTTGGCCGTTTAATCTGGACAGCACCTCTAGTGCCTGTTCCACTGTCCCATGAATAATTAAAGCATTTGAGCTCTGATCCCGAGTGAAACCGTACGCCTGGAACAAAACACAGAATTCCAGGTTTAAACACCTGAATCATTGTCTGCACACCTCTTAAAGACTTTACCCAACACATCTTCAATGTGAAACAATCTTTAAGTCTTAAATACATTAATAAAACTATTGAGCTCAGAAACAATGTAGTGTTTTGTTCAAAATGCAACAAATGATTGTGATTACATGGAGTATAACAAGGGCTGGGTGATGAAACGATAATTATTGCCATATAATTTCCCTCAATATAAATATGACAAATATTAAAATATTTGTTTGTTCAGGAAAAAGGACTGAAATTTTGTTTGCTTAATCATGCATATTTGTTGAAAACAATTTATCAAATAGTTTTGAATGATCTACTTCAGATTTGTGAAGTGATCCACTGTTTGGCATCAAGTATTTGTTCTGACCATAAAGAAAAATTTAAAACCACAATTAACCATCTGGTTTCTTCAACTTTCACTCAGGAGTAAAAATCAGCCTTTTAACTTGAAAGGAATAATGATCAGACATTTATCCTGATCATTAGCAATTTTGACTGTTATTTTATCATGATTTCATTTTTGCCCTTTTCACGTAGACCTAAGTTCAGCACTTTTTGGACACCACTTTCCCCAGCTACCTCACCTACTGGTGACTACACGGCAACACGGATGTTAGTGTTACACACCATTAGCTGTGTTATCTGCACTCGCATCAGTTCCTGGGCAGCTTCTGCGCAGGAACTGTCCAGTTTGAGAACCTCCCTGAAGGCCTGGGCAGCCTCCTCATACCTCTAGAGAAAGAACAGAGAACACAAAATGATGAACTTCAATACTCCCTGGCTCAGGACTAAATCAAAGTTCAGGCTCATTGACTGTCATGCTGCTGGTCTAATCAGCCCAGTTATTAATGTTTACAGCGACAGCAAGTCAAAACAAGTCTTGAGTAAATAATGTGAGCGTGTGCAGCTCAATGACCCTTGGAATTAGTTCAATGGCTTTGTATCAAGGCCAAAGTGATTACGAAGTCATTCCAACCTGAAATACTGGGAGTAAACAACACAATATAAACACTAATGATAAAAACTTACTTAGAAGTTAGTTACAGCTACAAAAGCTGGTAAGAGATGGATCATATTTAGGGATGTTAGGGAACATACATTTTTATTAGGGCTGACTATTAGTCGAATATTCAATTCTTCGATGGGCGGAGCCTGATTCAAATGTCAATCTCACAGCCCAAGCTTCGCAGCGAAAACGAGGATCATGCCATTTTGGCGAAATGTGTGTAGTGGCAGAAGAACACAAGTTCCAGCTTCACCGATGAAGTGCCGAGTTGTCTGGACCTTGCATGACGTTCGGATTATATATCACCATTGATGAACCACACAAACACGTGCAACGTGGCATGCACACAAAACTTGGCGCAAGACCGGTAAATGGCAGGCAATGAGAGAGAAAATAAGCCTCAGTTTAGCTGGAAATTTACCTACAGTATAAATTACACTGACGTATGAATAAAGACTGCAACTCTGCAGCTTCTCAACCTTGAAGCGGAGCTACCGTGTGTGCAACCCCCCTCCGCTCGCAATTGCTGCGCACACATGATTCAACTATCAGTCAACTTTAGGCAAGACTTGCCAATTCAGATACGACTATGTAAATCCTTAGTCGGGGACAGCTCTAATTTTTATATATCCACAATAGTTTGTGGTCACAGTTTAATATAGAGAGGAAAAGCAAACATTAAACAGTGGCTCATGGGCCATAATTACTACAAAAGTGTATGTTTGTATGCATATGGGGAATATGTAAAAGAAATCAAAAAGCAGTATTACCCTGCATTAACTACTACATGATATTTATAACAAGGCTCACATGGGTGGTGCTGATTTTATTATTTACCTTTAGACCTGCCAAAGCTCTGCCCTTCCTAAACAGACCTTTAACCCAGCCTGGACACATGTTAAGAGACAACTCTGCATCAGTCAGCGCCTTCTCATATTCTCGCATCCTTTCAAAACAGAAGGAACGATTGCCAAACAACCTGCGACAGAAATAACAGTCAAAACGTTGCATGAAATCCAGCTGCAGGTGTTAAGGACAAACAGTGAATGTATTTCAAATGAAGTGAAGTTATTGTTATTCTTACTTAAACTCTGTAGGGTTGTATTTAATTGCATCAGTGAAATACTTCACAGCCATATTAAAGTCTCCAGCACTTGCAAATCTATTTCCAGTATCTACAGAAAAAAGGAGAAAAAAGTTTCATTGACATAATTTATAGATCAAAGTATTGATCTACAAATCATGATCTACCAATCTGGAAGATGGAGTGTGTGTACATGAGATGGACAAAACTTACTTGCAAGATCGGTACTTATTTTTACATAATCTTCAAAGGCAGGGCTGCTGGGGGCAGGGACAGAATCCTGTTCAGACAGTAAGAGAGAAATGAGGTGAGCAACCACAACCCATACACATTAATGGCAAAATCTTAGTTATTGTTGCTATGTTATGGTCAGCCTTTAGTCGTTGGAATAATCATCATCACCGATCAGAGTCTGCCTTAAACACAAAATACATCACCTTCTTTTCAACCTCCAGGTCTCCGTTGGGTTTATCAGGTACAGTTCTAGGTTCTTCTTTAACCGGAGTCTTCTTTTTCTCCCTCCTCTCAGGCCTGGGGTTCTGCTCCAATTTACGCCTGGCTATAAGAGCAGCCTTATTCACAAAAGTACTTGTCATATCCAGTTCCTTTAAAAAACAAAACAAAAAAAAAAAAGAACAGAGACACAATTAGTCACCTCACATAAACTCAGATATGGCTCATAGAGCAGAAGAGTGTTCTTTATTCTTTGGAATAAAGGCAAAGTTTTATAAAGGCAGTTAAAGTAGTTTACAAAATGCCAGCCAACTGTACCAAATTATACCTTCAATACAATATTTTTCATTTTAAGTGGCCAAACTAATTTATACACAATATATCACCCAAAATAGATTTGGGTAAATGCAATTCTTTAAAAAGATAGAAGTAAGAATTACACAATGAACACTAGTAACCTCAGAGTCGCCCAAGTCATCCTTGGTGTCACTATCTTCATCACTGGATTCGTCTTCACTACTGTCGCTGCTGTCTGTATCTTTTACTGAAGCCAACTGTTTATCATGGAAATTGGATGCATCATCTGGTTTGCCATCCTCTGCTTTACTTTGCTGTGCATCACCATTTTCCTGTAAAACATGTTAAAGTATGAGTGTGCAACTCAAATAATTTTTGGAGGCTTCCACTTGTACTACTTTAAAAGATGTTGCACAAAAACAATAACTACCTCTTCATTTTTTTCAGGGTTCTGCTTTTCCTTCTCCAACTTCTCAAGCCTCTTTCTCTCCTTCTGTTTCTATTGGACAAGAATACACACAATGGGTTAAATTTAGAAAACCTGACATTCACAAATTACTATAGACCAGGGGTGTCCAAACTTTTTTCAATGAGGGCCACATACAGAAAAATATATGAAGGGCTGGGCCACTCACTA
>JAPMOB010018075.1:0-18293 GCA_029875015.1 Lepomis gibbosus | reverse complement strand
GCGGCGCTCCCATTGGAATGTATTGAAAAAAGACGCTGGCGTCAGAAAAAAACGCTTTGGTGGACACGGGGCCTAAGTCAGTTATTAGTGCAAAATGTGACAATGACAGTGTGTTTGTAGAAATGCAGGAAGGACAGATAATAAATATAGAACAATAAAAGCAAGTAGTTTTCCGTTCCTTTAATTCACAAGGAAAAATGGAAAAACACAATAATTTGTTTATCCTGTTATCCAACAAATTGATCACAGCTGTGGTTGAAGGCGCATGGACCTACCTGCTTCCTATTGTTTGAAGTATTAAAAAATCATAAATAAAGTTTGATTTACCAGACAAGTTTAAGTTGAGATGCGGTTTGCTTGTTCTTTGAAGATCCAAGAGACAGACAGAGGACAGTTTAACAACAGGTATACAGTACAGAGGTTAACAGGTTAAGCTGGTAGTTATTTATTCCTGTGTTGATGACACTGAGACTTGAGTGCTGTTATTCTGTGTTGAAATAAAGGACAGTTTCCTTGCTGGTTGTTCCAAAACATTCAGAATGATCACCGCCACTGGATGGCTAGGAAAACTGTTAGTTAGGGGCAGCCCTAAGCATTACTTTTAATACAGTTATGTGTTTTTCACCATAACACACTTCAGACCTGAACAAACACGTTTCTTCCATATGAAACATTCGCAAAGCTAATTTTCATTAAACATATCTCCATTTTTTACATCCATGTTTACAGTACGTCCACCAACTAGCAGTCTTACTCTTCCCTCCCTTTTGCTGGCACAATGCTGTGTTTCTTGCTGTAAAACCAACACATGTTGAGCAGTGAAATAGAGTTAATCCGAGGCATGTCTTGTATCCTTTCAGTTGATAGACATGTTGTGACCATTTTTTCTGCTTAGTTGCATAATTTAACTTGAATAAATTTGTCTGATTTGTTTTTCTAAATAGGAACATTTACTTTTGCATAGCTTATTGTACTTGACGGTGTGGTTGGGGTTTTCATTTTCTTTTCCCTTGATATGGTCTTCTTTCATTTTCACAATTCTCTAGCAGGGGTCCCTGAGCTCAGAGGCAGAATTATCTCAGTACTTTTCCCAGGATGCTTCCAGCCACTCGTTCCTGTCTGAATCCATGCTGATTGGCTCAAACAGTGATGAGGCACTTCACCAGCAGAGCTGCAGTTCCTCCATGGATGCCAATTCATCACAGCCACATGGTACAATTTCACCCATTTAAATACCATGGAAGGACTGGTCCTGGGTCATGATAAACCAGATTATCTGAAAATGGCATTCTTAGATATGGATTTAGACTGTCTAGAATTAACTCAGCAGAATTCTTGAAGCAAAATTTCAGTTCCTGCTGGAAGATCAGCAGCACCAGCCTCAAGATAGATAGATAGAAAGATTATACAGGAAAACATTCTCCGCTGGGAGCTTCATTTAGTGATGCTAAAAAGGGGGAGGCACAAAACATTTGCTGTAGCGGACCCATTTCAAGCCAGGGACCTGAATGAAAGCAGAAGAGGTTGAGAGGGTGACTGTGTTCATGTACAATAGTATGTGCTTTGTGTTTGGTGATTTCACCATTCAGATCTGATAGGTTGGGGATGGGAAGGCTAATTGTTTAATCGTGGCTCATGTCAGCAGTGACATTTGGAGAATATTGTAATTACTGGCACTGTCCCAGTTGTGACGTAGACTTGGTTTTTGGACCCCAAGCTTAGAATCAGCTGTCAGTGGACGTGTCTCAAAGTGCGACTGAGGAACAATTTAATGGCAGGTGCTTAATTAAGGCCTACTCCTGATTTCATTTATACCCAATCAAGTAAAAGGGCCCAAATGTATGAAGTTTTAATGCTTTGAGACACTTTGTCATCTCTAATTGTGTTTGGCAATAAAAATGATTGTTAATTTGTTAACTTAATTTGTAATTGTTGTTACCAAATTTACTTTCTGAATAAACCACATTATGTACATCTTATTCTCAGTATTTTCTTCATCTCTAACAGAAGTGGAGAGCAGCCCTGTGTACAGCGCATCACAAGACAAAACCCCTGTCCCTCTTGTAGATGCAGTTTGCCAGCCCATTGCTGTCTCTAGTCAGCGACGTGTGATGTGCTTTGAGGACGAGCTCAGTGATGATGAGGACTCTGACAATGGACTAACACAATCTGATGCTCAAGCATCCCAAATGTCCAAAAGTGACTCAGCAGTTGTAATAGCTACATCATCGTTAGATGGAGATGGAGACAGTGAAGATGGTGGGGATTTACACAGGTGTGGAATCAATGGTGTGACAACGCCATTGAATAGTAGTTTCTCACAGTGTGAGGAAGGTTGTACCAGTAAGTCTGAGTCACCTGGTTCTCAGTCACCTTTCATGCCTATCCGCTGCCCCTTTGATCACAAAGCATGGGTGGCGAGCAGTGCGAGTCCTGGCTCCAGCAATTTGACCATCAAAAGTGTGAACTATACAAGTCAAGATGATGGACAGTTGGAGTCAAAGCGCTCCCCCAAGCTTGAGCATAAAGCAGTGACACGGGTAAAAAGTATGATGAACATTGAAGCGCCAAACCTGTCCCAGCAGCAAAAGCCCAAATCTGATGAACGCTCCACAGGCTTGCCCCCGTCACAAGGCACACAGTGTGGAAGTCCCCCCAGGATTGCTGGTGCATTGTTACCCCTTCAGAATTGTAAGAAGGGAGATGTCAGTGAGCTTGTGGGCATTTATACCATCGATACTGTAACCCTGTGGAGAAGTGAGGACGAATCATTTGGGCTCGACCTGGAGATTATGTCATCCCCGCTGAAAGTTGTCATCGCTGGGTTAAAGCCTGGAGGTGCGGCAGAAAGGGTATGTCGCACTGGACTTATCTTCCTACCAGTACAGTGTTAGTTTTGCCGAATTTCTCTGTTTAAATTGTTTTTAAAAAACTTTCACATTTAATGTTTTTTGTGGCATGAGCATTAATGATCTGCTCACTGAAAAGCTAAATGTTGTCTCTCTTGTTTAATTGTACTTCCAGGAATCTAGAGGCAAGCTGTTTCCTGGAGATGAAATTGTAAAAATTAGAGAAAAACTGGTGTGCTCCTCTAGCTACCAGGAAATCTGTGAGCTCATGCACAACCTTCCTAGGATGCTGGTCTTGGAAGTCAAGAGACCGGTTTCAGGTAAGACCTTGATTTAGAATCACTTTATTCTAGGGTAATAGGTCATCCAGCCTCAGTGTGGATGCTGTTGTTGTGCATTTACCTTACTCCACATTTGATGTTTTTATATACTTAGAACTGAGATCTGCTCCTTAGTGTGATTTAGTTTTGCAACCCTAGTGTCTAGAACAGTGCTTCCAAACTGCTGTAACCTAAAGGGTCCAGGTTTCGTCATGAGGCGTGCTGAAACTGCCAATAGCATTATGTCTAAAAAACATAGCCATTCACATTATTGAGAGAACTGTGCTGGCATAGATGCATTGCAATGTGATGTCATCCAGCAATGCACTTTTTAACCAATCAGTAGTGTGCTTATTCTAATATAATCCTACTGTTTAGTCTTTAATTTTTGGGAGGAACAAACTGTGATAACTTTGTAAAACTCAATCACGTAGTACTATAAACCTTTTTATTACTGAAAGTGGTTTTAAAACATGTTTCATGTTACAGCAGACACATTT
This sequence comes from Lepomis gibbosus, assembly GCA_029875015.1. Classification (NCBI taxonomy): domain Eukaryota; kingdom Metazoa; phylum Chordata; class Actinopteri; order Centrarchiformes; family Centrarchidae; genus Lepomis; species Lepomis gibbosus. Next base: position 14,624 of record JAPMOB010018075.1, on the reverse strand, counting down.
CCTTCCCGTGTTCACCTTAGAGAAGAAAGTTTGAAACCAAGTGGCAGAAATTTATATTATTTTGCATCATGATGGCTGAAAGACCCAGTCTTTGCATTAAGTTGTCAGAATACCTTTAATGCCCTACGTATATGGAGAACTTGTTTCTGTACAGCTAACCTAATATCTTTAAACCCTATTGCCTAATATTTTAATTTAATTTTTAAAGTTAAATAAATAAATAAAGCAGTAGTGTCATTGTTTTAAGCAGAGCAGAGACACACTGACAAACAGAACGAGTCCACCAAGCTGTCCCAACAAAGTAGTATAAACAGACATAGTCCACGTCTGTGGTGTCCACAGCTGTCCGTGTACGCGTCTACTCTGAAGTACATTCCAGGCTTTACCCTTCAAAACCACTGCTTACAACTAACTCCCCTGCTGGGGCTCAGCCTGCCAGCTGCTGTCAATCAAACGCAGGCACTGATATGCCCCTGCAGCTGATGAGAAGAGAAGGAGCATTTCTGGGATTTCCCCAAAGACCCCTTTCTTCCTTTTAATGATAAAAAAATATTCATTACATTTGAAAACATGTAGACATTATTTTTGACTCCCTGAAAAATCTAGATGACTGAATCTGTTGTCTACAGTGTTGGGCAAGTTATTCAGAAATTATGATGTTACTAGTTACTTCTTACTCCTTAAAAAAGTAATATTACTTAACTTATTACTGGGTGATAAAAGTAACTAGTTACGCTACTCGTTATATTACATTCGGCGGGGGAGGTCGCTAATCTGATCAACCCAGATATATTCTAACTTTGGACAGGTTTGTGCAGCGGTGTTCATCAGAGAGAGAGAGATGGAGTGAGCGAGAGAGAGGAGGTACTGCACAAATATATTCTCCTCAATACAGCTTCTCAATCAAACGTGATTTTAAATACGCCTAGTAAACAATCAGTATGTGGCGGTCAGCCTTGATAGAATTGTCCCATTCTTTGATTTATTTGTGGGAAACACGGCTTTCACTACCACCGCCTTCACCCCCAAATAAAGCAGCCTCTCCCAACTTTATTAACTAATATCAAAAACACAAAGGCTTCTTTATATAATGGTTTCTTTACGCCACCGGATGAAATAAAATAAAATAAAGCAAGTAAATCCCAACTTTTGAACAGCTGTTTTTCTGCACATATTTCTAAGAGCAGTAGGCTATTCAGTTTTTTTTTTTTTTTTACAAAACTTTACTATCGCGGTTGAAAGCTTTTTGCTGGTCGCACAGAGTTACAATAGACGACAATATTCTTTGCATCTTAGACTGTGACACAATAATGGCAGCAGCTACTTTTAGCTGTGGAAAGCACGCCTCTCTCCCATGTCCTCCTTTCTTCCTTTAGTTTCTGGCTAACAGCGGACAACATAGTCCGGTGCCGTTGACCTGCAGCACAGTCGCACATTCATGTCAAGGATGGTGCATGCAGTAACGCAGCGTTTCTTGGATTAGTAACTGTAATATTACTGTTTTAGAAAATTAAATAGTTACACTACTAGTTACTGAGAAAAGTAATAATATTACAGTAACGTATTACTGAGTAACAATGTTGGGCAGTAACTCAGTAACTGAGTAACGCATTACTGCCCAACAGCGGTTGTCTGTTCAGCGGCCTGACTTAAAACTAAAGGGGACAGAGTGTTTGCAGTCAGGCCCCCCGAGGCCCTGTAACTGCCTGGCTGAGGAAATCAGGTTGACTAAGTCAATAAACTCCTTAAGTCCCTTCTTGAAACATAATTCTATAGGACAGAATTTCCTGTTTTTTTTGTTGTTTTCTTATCTGTTTAATCTTAAAACCTGATGGTTTTATGACTTATGTGTTTTTTTTTCTGCACTTGTGAAAGCACTTTGCATCATGGATTTTAGAAAGTGCTAAATATAGATTATTATTATGATTATTGTGAATATTATGATCATTATTTTTCCATGTGATTCCAGTCGAACTAAACATACATTTGTGGTTTTATGAAGTGTGCAGATTTGTTTCATCGATGCTGTTTTCCAAAGCCTTGCACCTGGATGTGATGTGGTATATAATTATGCTTCTTTTAAGTTGTGTTTATAAGCCACTAGCGGCAGAATGCTACTCAGTATGCCTTTAAATAGAGCACCATGTCTTTCCCTTTTATGCTGACCTAAGATGTAGGATCAACCCTCCTTCACTCACTTCCCCTAAGCAACCTGCAAGCATCTGTTTTTCTATCCATGGTGACTATCTAATACTGTATATTTTACATTTAGTTACCAAAACTAGATATACCCTGTAGTTCCCTGTATGCTTTGCATGCCCTAGTTTAATAATTGCTAATTTTATAGTAGAGTAGTGAGCTAATGTATTAATTTAGCGTTGCACAGGCATTGCTGTGGGTCGCTGTTTCTTGGTCACCAAAAGATTTTTTATTCCCATGTCATTATGATGGGATTTTTAATCAACCTTTTTCAGCGTATTCACATCAATTATAAACTTTAGGATTGCTGGTGAAGGGTTGGACTAACAGAAAAAAATATAGAATATAATGGTGGTATATCGCTCATCTGGATCATACTGTTGAGGACATCATTCTGTAGTTGATGAACAGATGAGTCCTTAGATCTTCTTCTTTATGAAGAAAAACATCCTGGAGCAACTACAGCAATGTCTCTAGTTAAGCCTTGTAATTTCAAAGCTGAATAAAAATAAAAATGTGCACCTAATTTTTCTGAACTTATCAATTCAATGATTTCTGTCTACCCAACCATAGAAGTATACATGCTTCCGTCTTTGCTGCCATAATCTAACACATTTTATGCAACATGTAGTAGGTAGTGATTATGTTATGTTCTAATTTGCCTGCATGCATGAATTCTCCTTATTTTATGAATCCTCAGTGCAAATATAGAAAATGGTCCATTACATGCTATTACATTATATAATCTGATAGTTCACTTATTGTTTATAATAACTCTTTTCATGATAATATAATCATTTGTATAACATTTTTAATCTGTGTATGGTTTGTTCTTTGCTTATTCCAACCACATCAGAAAAACTTAAAGTTGTTTTTTGGTTTTTCTGTTTTAAAACCAAAACAGAAAAACGGAAAAACAGTAAACATAAAAACAGACATCCGTTTTGTTTTTTCTGTTCTAAACCCAAAACGAAAAAACCAAAGGAGAGGTGTTTTGTTCTGCCTATGACCGGTGTATCCCTACAACCAGTTCTCACTCCCTGACTTGTCACATATGGACGCATGGTCAAGACCCATCGCCGTCTGTTTGTAACGCACTAGGGACCCCTATAGCATCATAGGTCTGTGGGGGACCAGTGGAAGAAGCCCTGTAATAACAGTTTTTGATGGTAAAAGTAGGTATATGATATTTAACAGAAAAGACTGACTAAGGACGTGGTTGGGGTGAAAGGAGGGCCAGAACCCGTACTTTGAACCAGGAGAACCGTGTTCATGTCCTGTGTAAAACAAAAAGTCAATATTAAAGTCAATATTTTTATATTTAATTTTATATAAGGCTTGGCCTATTTCTTTTTAAGTCTCGCATTTTATATCAACTGTGGCCAATATGACTGTAGAAGTGGGCACTATATTATAGCCACATATGAAAAAAGAAATTAAAGAAAATGTAGTCTACTTGTTTTGCAAGCTAGGTTCGAACTCACTAGAGCAAAATCATTTCCTTATTGTGGCGCATTGCTTTGCATAGGAGCAACTCAAACACTCAAAATTCTAAGTATGTCAGCATCAATGAAGCATTTTGTTTTGGGCTGATCTGAAGCAGCTGGGTACCTCAGGGATCTGAGAAAATACTCGAATATATTTATCAAGGGTTTTTTTCTCAAGACTATGGCCAGGGTACAAACTACGGGGGAGCCAGGGGGAGCTTGGCTCCTCTTAATAAGACTTAAGCTCCCCTGAAAATATGATTTGTGATATTTTAGGGGGTCTCTAAAATATTGACAATATGCAATTTTTTGCCATTCATTTCTAAAATAAAGGTGAGGTCGAAACAGTTTAGAGAGGCTGAACAAAAATTACCAGAACATTTTAATCCACGTATGATTCGTTAAAATAGGCCTACAGATCGCCGAATTAACTAATAACATATCATGTTTGTTGTGTGCCATTGGATGTTCTGACGACTATCACAGAATTAATTTGATACTGAAGAAATCTTAAAAACTGGAGGATTCTCAGGCAACTGAGGCGTTCCTGTTCCTATCCCAGTTAGAAACTGAACGTTGAGACTCCTGTTTTTCTACCTAAAAACCCACCTACGTTGATGTTCAGGCTCGTCTTAATTGCATTTAATTAGTCACCGCCATCACCCAAATGTATCTGCTGCAGGTTTATCAAGTGTAACACACAAAGCTAAACAAATCGGACACATTTGCCTAATATCAAAATCAATATTTTTCCGTTTTGTTTTTAAAACAGAAAAACAAAACATGTCTGTTTTTTTTGTTTTCTGTTTATTGGTTTTTCCATTTTGGTTTTGAAACAAAATTATCAAAGAATGAACCATACACTGATTTTTGTTATTCCCCTTAAGGAAAACTAATTTGTTTAGAATTTAAAATCGGCCCTCTCCCTGATTTTTCTGTTGCTTCCATTAAGAATGTTTTAGGTTTTGCCCGGGTTTGTGTGTTTAACAACATATCTCGTACCCCTTATCATGAACTTCAGTGAAGAGAAAATCAATTTAACTATGTAACTTTACTATAAGATAAACCTGTAACTACCACATTTGGGGATTCTAAAAGCTATGTGTGGACTATTGTCATGTCTCTTAGCCCATGACAAAAAGGATGGGAGAAACATCAGTGAAATGATTTATTGTAAAAGTAATGTCAAATAATCACCAAAGGTATACAGTGTGGGAAATTACAGGTATCAGTTATGTCAGCAGTGAATCGAAAAGTAAGATGTATGTGAGTGTTTTCAGGATAAACCGAAAAGAAAGACACAGAACAAACCTGGAGAAAAGCCAGCCTAGGAGGAGCGAGCGACAGAATGATCAGTCCTTGTTAAACAACCTCTGAGGGTAGAGCTGCAGGTTGGCCCAGCACAATCAGCTTCCCTGCCTCTAGCCTCCTGCAGGAGAAGGAAACTGGAAGGGGAGGGGCGGTAACACTTTTCTGAGTATAATAATTGTTTAGTGGGCTCAGTGATATGGTCTCCAATGACCTTTTAGTGAAGATTAGACTGTCACTGCATAACTGATTAGACTATCACTGCATAACTGAAAAACCATCACCCATGACAACATTCTTGTATTAATTTGGTCTATGACACTACCAGTATCTAACCTCACCATGCTGCAAGATAAAATAACTTCTTTTTTGTAGAGTGTGTAATAGCTTTTTTTGTAGAGTGTGTTTTCAAGAAAATATTCAAATGTCAATTCAACACTTGTCTCTCATTTAACCCTGACTAAACTGCTTGCTTTTTATTTCTGGTCCCAGCTGTAGATCAGCTGTCCAGTTTGATGTCATCAGGGAGCAGTGATGGAGCCATCAGACTGAACCCAGCCAGTTCTGTTCCGGACCAATCTAATGAAGAACAAGTAATAAGTGAAAATATAGGAAATTCCAAGCACACAACCCAAACAGAGCAGGACTTTCAAATACCCATCACCAATATAGATGACATTTTATCAGAAGTGAGCCCCTGTACTGATAAAAATATGCATACCAAATCCCCCTGCGAAAAACTATCCAGTGAGCCTGCATCCTACTGTTCAAGCCAACAAGGTGTAAACTTGTCTGAGAAAGTTGGCATTCAGGTTCCAATATCGTCCCATCCCCTGGACTGTTCCATCTTGGATGCAGGAAATGAAAAAGTTGCCATCCTCCCTGTGGAGACAACACAGGAAAACAGCTCTGCTGTCTTCAGTGGGTCAAGTCAGGAAAGTCCTGATGCTGGTTCAATATATATGTACCCCATAGGAGATGACAGTGATTCAGACAGTGACTCCAACACTGACAGCAGTGTAATGGTCAATAAGATAACCGGCAGCAGTTGTAGTCTTCATGAGTCGTCTTCAGATGAGGAAGAAGTGGAGTTTTGTTCTAGTGATGCCCAACAACCTGCTGCTGGTGGACACTTTCATTTAAGCAACTCACCGAATGGGTCATCAGCTTTTCAGCATGCTAGGAGTCAAAATACAAACCTGGATCAGACCGTTGATGTGTTGCAGGTCTTTTTTGATATGTCACTGACTAGCAAAGAAAACTCTGTTTCAACAACCCAATGCTCACAGCTTTCTCAGTTATCAGGGGTCTTCCCTACAGAGTCTTCTGTACAGAGTCAGTTTTCCAACAGTACCATACCTGTGTCTTCTATAGAGGGCCACATTAAACCCTTTGACAAAGTGAAGGCATGTGTGGCATCTAGTTCTGGAGGCCTAAGCATGTACAGCAGCCCCACCCCACCAGATACCTGCAGTGTCACTCAGGGTTCTACAGCAAATTTACATGCGGATGCCTCACTGACCTCAGATTTGCTGAAGCATTTGAATACACAAACACCCAATTCACTTACAATGGAATCAGATACCTCAATTTCAAGCACCAGCAGATTGCATACAAGAGTGTCAGCAACAATTTTAAACAAAGAAAAGGTCCTGGATTGTAGAAGTAATTTAAACCCTCATGCTAGATCCTTGCTTAAGACCTCTAAGTTAAAACTTCTAGGTAATTCAGACTGTCCTGTGTGGAGTAGTAACTTCAAACTTCAGGTTGAAACTCAAATCAAACCAAACACTTGTGCTCCCAAACTGAAGGGCCTAAGCATTAAGTGTAAGAACAAACCACCAGAGGAGCCTCTCCAGCCCAGAAGTGAAAGTCCAGTTCCTTCAAACATCAATGCTTCCATGAATCAGTCAACAAAATTACCACCAGTGGCAACCATGTCAAGCCTTTTGAAGACCAACCAGCCTGATGTGAACAGCCACCTTACTGTGCCTAAAGTAAGTGAAAGAAAGCAAGTTACAGCTGAGCTAAACCCTTCAGGTGGCACATTACAAGCTGTACAGCTGGCCAAGGAGAAGGACATCCGTTTAGATACCACAGCAACTGCCAAATCACAGGGCTGGTCTCACCTTCCTCCCACTCAGAGAACATTTATAGAGGTTCGACTGTCTTCCTCAGCACACAATGAAACACTTACTTCAAAAGTCTCCAAACCCACTCAAAGAGGCACAGATGGAAGACTAGCGCCTATGCTTTCTCCTGCAAACTCCACAAATGGCATGATCAGTGACGCAGTATTTAATTCACTGTGTTCTTCCAAAGAAACTCATTCAACCGCAAGTAATGGTTCAAAACCCAGTACTAGTGTGGAAAGAACTGAGACCCTAAAGTCCAGCACATCCAGACTGTACATAAAGACAATGGAAAGACAAAGCTTCTTCACAGACACTGCCTTGACTGCGGACTACAATCCCTTCTCTGTCAGACATAAAATAAAGTCCTTTGAAAACTTGGCTAATTTTGACAAGCCTGTGGCTAAAAGCAGTGACATTCACTCCTATGCTCTGGCATATAGAGCCTCGCTTAACCAAAGGATTGCTGGTTATATGGGCTTGGTTAATTCTAAGGACTGCCAGGTACGGCAAAGAAGTTTAAGTTCATATGTGGATAATTTAATCCCTACCACGCCCTGCTCACCTTTTCTTGGTAAATCTCCATCTAGCATTGCACTGATAAACCTTGAGCTTCCACAGTCAAGGTGTAACACAGCTCTCGTGACTGAGGACAATCCTGAGGCTGAAATTCAAAAAGCTTCAGTTGGGAATACACCACAGACTCCTCAAGAACAACAGAGAAAACATGACAGACTCCCCAACGGCAGGTTGCGACAGCTCAGGGCTCTTAGTATGCCTGAATTGGAAAAACTATGTACAGAGGACTTTAATAGAGGACATGGTACAGCCAGAGACAAAACTGAGCATGGCATACATCCCGCTATACGTTCCAAAACCACAGTGACTGAGAGCTTTCCACCTCATTCAAACCTAACAAAAGTGGATGTGAACCGGCTGAGCCAAGGTGACCTTAAATCCACCGAAGAGACTCCTCAAGGAGCCCCACAGACCCAAGGACAACAGCCTAGCTGGTCCATCAGGTGCGGAGTTTAATTAAAACTTGCTTATTGTCATAAATTTCGCTCATATGTGGAGTGCATTGAAGCCACTCTGTTCATGAATTAAAAATGTCTTACTTTGAGGGGCACTGCAATGAAGCTAAAATAGATTATTAAAAAACACTTTGGGTAAAATCTTCTAATGAGAATATTGTTATGTTCTGAGAAAAAAATCATAATATAGTGACTTACAAATGAGGTACACCTTTTGTTGTTTGTCGAGCATGTGAACAGCTAGTAAGCCCTGGTTTGAAGACCAAAGTTGCCTAGTGGTGATATATGGGTGAAGCTAGTTGGAGGTGCCTTACCATGCAGGGCTCTGCATGTGAAAACGAGCACCTTAAACTGATTCCTGAACCTGAGGGGGGAGCCAATGTAACGATGACAGGATGGGTGTAATGGGACTTGTCCTGCTAGACCTGGGCCTGTGTTTATCAAGCTTCTCAGAATTACTCATAAGAACACTGCTAAGAACTGACTTAAGAGTTAAAAAAAAACTTGGCTCAAAGCTGTGCGAAAAAGTTAGTTATCAAGCATCACAGTCCTAATCTGAGTGAAGTGTAGGACTAAATCTTAAGTGTCAGTCTTAGTGCTGATTCACGACACTTTGCTGTGCCGCAAACGGGATTTTGGATGACAATTTAGGCAAGGACCAAACACTGAATAGATTTCCTTCATTAAGAATATTCTCAAATTAATTCACATTGAATGGTGAAATTCCTAAGAGGAGTTATTATTCAACACGCATTCAACAATAAAGAATTTACATTATGATATAGGCCTACACATTAATAAATGAAAGATAAAGTATATCAATTGCGCCCACTGCTCCTGTGAAGCCGGCTATTTGCATGAACTGTTTGCTTCTGTCGGATTACGGGGGGTGTTGTTGGGAAGTCGATAAAACGCCAGCGACAGCGTTTGGAGCTCTAAGTGCTATAATCGTTTCCATGACTATTCGGCTTATTGATGGTTGTGACGAGCCAAAATCATCAGCACTGCTGCGTTTGTCCTGTGGTAAAGAAACATAGTGTCATCAACACCTTCATTTTACTGAAACCGCATTACTGCATACAGTGGTGAGATGGCGTCCCTCACCAACTCGCTGACAAAGTTTATGCCTGCGCTGTCCGACCCCGTCTTATTAACTGTGTGTCGTCAAATATTTCAGAAATTCTTCCTCCTAAAATATTTGCGCATCCATCACAAGCCCCTGCTGGCAGCTCTTCACCACTTGAGAGACCTCTGGAGCTGTCTTAAATAACTGGGAGAGTGGTTCTTAGCTTTAAGAAATGTGATAACTTGCTTTTATTCTTAAGTTTAAAACTAGGAGTAAATTTCATGAATTCTCAGCACTTAAGACTAAAATGGCACTTTGAGAAGCTTGATAAATACCAGCCCTGGTCAACAGCCTTGCAGCAACGTTCTGGTTATGACTGAAAACGTTTGAGTCTGGAAAAGTTTCTTAAATGAGAGAAACATGTACAGGTCAAAGATTTGATATGACATTCAAAGTACATAGGTTGGTCAAACAACACCAAGACTCCTGGGGTTTGACTACAGCTGATGATAGTGACCTAGTACGCTGAGCTATCATGGGAGCTATGCTGTCAGAAGCAGCAATAAGGACCTCTTATCTAATGAATTAAAAGGAAAAATACATCTGGATATCATAAGCTAATATTGATAGCAGACACCTTTAAATGGAGCATAGACAAAGAAAATCAGCCCCAACATGGAACGCGTAGGCACACCGTATGAAAGAGCAGCAGTTTCAGACATGGATGACCTAGTGACATAGAAAAAGTTGAGAGAGATAGAACGACAACCAGTCCAGGGCACTTCCACCCACCGGCTAAGGCTTTCAGTCAGGTTGCTGTGATCTAAAGTATCACAAGAAGCACTAAGATCCAGCAGAACCAGAACAGAGCATTCACACACATCAGAGGACATCATTATGTCAGTGAGCGCTGTTTCAGTGGAATGCTTCTGACGGAAATCAGATTGGAATTTATCTACAACGGTATGTGCAGTCAAAGCTGCTTGGCAACAACTTTCTCTAAAGTCCTTGAGATAAACGGCAGTTTGGAAATAGGGTTATAGTTTTATGGAGAGAGATGGGTAGGGATTAGTCTTTTTCAAAACAGGTTACACAACTGCATGTTTAAAATTGGTTGGGAAACAAACAGATTTGAAGTAGCTATTAATGATCAAGACCAGACATGGCCCAACAGTCTCAAAGCACAAGAGTAGGTGAAATGTCTTGGGCTTGAGGAGGTTTTTCGTCTGTGAGTTTATCAAAGTGAGTATAAGAGATTAAGTATACTTACCCAAAGGTAAGTATACTTAATCTCTCATTTGGACACACAAGCTGACGGACAGACTTACCTTTTCAGTCATAAAGACATGATTCTATGCCAAAACCACACCTCACATTCAGTTCATTCAGTGAGTCGTTGGTTATTCACAAATTATCCATAATACCCCTAAATGTTAAATTTTTCAAATTGTTTCTCAGAACATTAGAATTTTTTTTTTCTCATGACATTAACACTCTTTATCAAATGTCATGTTAATTCTTAAAGCCTCCAAAAACGTATTTCCTTAATCAGCTTCTTACTATGAACGACGGGGTCCTATGGGAGAACACATTTTTCTGCCAAACCTTAAACACTGTGGTTATTTCACATGGGAATTTTCTGTGCGTTGTCTGCACTCTTTCTACTTCCATGCACCAATCAGATTTAAGCAATATTTGAATTTAGTCCTATTCAGTCCACTTCTGATTAAGCATATTTACTGAATTTTGAGTGTTTTTCGGGAGCTTAAAAAAGTTTATTTTTCCCGGTACTGCAACAGCAGCAGACACCAAACAACATCTGTTTGACAGAAATACACAAACCTTTTAATAACATTGACACACATGATGATTTTTACTGTCACCATCTGTTACTGACCTTTTCTCTGATCAGGTCCAGTCATTTCCTGCGGCATCATCGATGTTGTTAGGCCTATTTTAGGGGGGCTGAAGCTACCCTAACCTGGTCCTAAGCCCCCCCAAATAATAATAAGAAAAAATTATTAGATTTAGATTTTTTTTTACAGTGTAGACTTGTAGTCTACTCAACAAAGAGCAGCAAAAATATTAATAAACTCTATAGAATAATACAAATATATTTTGTATTTATTGGCTTAAAATAATCGTTCTGGTTGTTTCCTCTGCTTTACAATTTAAATCCCTGCTGTGGTCTGGCACTAGAGACCCCGAGGGAGACTGCATTTCATTGCTGCTCTGCCGAGCTGCGGAGCAATAGTACTACACACACACACACACACACAGGGACATGGTGAATGAAGATTGATTCAATGATTCAACATAGTGAGTGACACAGTGTATAATATTTCTATTTCCAAACAATTTCAGTCCCCATAGAATGTTGTTATCAGTGAAAACTAAATGTCATAGTGTCCATGTTAGAGCTATTGTACCGATATATCCTAAAGTCATTGACCAGATGGATATTAAAGATATTTTGGAGAGAGAGAAGCAGGGCAGCTGATTCTGAGGTCAGTAGTGGTCTACGGGTCAGTGGTGGTCTACAGTTTAGTGGTGGTCTACAGGTCAGTAGTGGTCTACGGGTGGGTGGTCTACAGTTCAGTGGTGGTCTACAGTTTAGTGGTGGTCTACAGGTCAGTAGTGGTCTACAGGTCAGTAGTGGTCTACGGGTCAGTAGTGCTTTACGGGTCAGTAGTGCTTTACGGGTCAGTAGTGGTCTACAGGTCAGTAGCGCTTTACGGGTCAGTAGTGGTCTACGGGTCATTAGTGCTTTACAGGTCAGTAGTGCTTCACGGGTCAGTAGTGGTCTACGGGTCAGTAGTGCTCTACAGTTCAGTAGTGCTTTACAGGTCAGTAGTGGTCTACGGGTCAGTAGTGGTCTACAGGTCAGTAGTGGTTTACAGGTCAGTAGTGGTCTACGGGTCAGTGGTGGTCTACAGGTCAGTAGTGGTTTACTCCTACTCCTTTTTCTCCTAGGTCTAGGCACCAAGGTATAGCATAAACTAAATTATTTCATGATATTTATTATATTTGCTATATTCTGACCAACTTAACTTTCCGCATTTGTTGGCTGTAATAAATTAAATAAATATGTAGATGTTACCTAAATGGCTAGGCTACACATGTACCCACAGATTTATACACAGGAAAATATAATAAAATAAAAAGTAATCATACAAAAATGCATAGATGTATACTCTGTGGACTAAGGCCACCTCTGTATTTTAATCCTGGTGACATCCCTGTCCGGCACTATTTCCCGTACATACAGTTCCCATACAGCTCTGTAGAACTTTATGTGATCTGTTGCTGTTCAGACTGTGCGAATTACAATACAATAAAATACCCCGGTTCTACAGTCTTCGGTTGAACATGATGTAGTACCTCGGTAACCACGCTCAGCTACACTTACTGGCTGGTTCAATCAGCACCTAGACTCTGCATTGTGTGTAGACTGAGTATGAGGCGTGGTTATCTCTTAATTCAGCTGTATTATCTGGACAGGAGCAGAATATGTACTGGTCAGTCATACAGTTGGCTCCCTTAGGCAGTTCACACACAGCATACTACAAGAGCACAGCAAATCACTTTAGCACAGCTGCTTGCCAGGTAGCTTAGAGGATGCATTTTGTTGTTACTTAAACAGTTTAGCATTTAAAAAGTACACAACTCACACATAAATTGTCTTATGAACCTCTCCATAAGTTACAGTGCACAAGTGTTCCTGTAGTTAATATATACAGACATAATACACAATACACAGTGCTACTTAGCAACTTTTTGTCTAGCTGCCATGACTTAAAATGTCTTCAATTTGACTCCTTTTTTCTACAGTTTAAAAGAGCTGGCTACTTCTCCTGTCAGTCAGTGTAAGCTGAAAACACTGTCTTCCCTGACAGTTAAATCATACCTGTCTGCCCTGCTTCAGGAGACCAAGGCCCTGTCAGAGGTAACACTATACTGCTGATAACATACATTTGCAAGAACCATTTGATATATAACTTAATGTCTAATGCATCCTGTAGACCATATTGTTTCAGTCATACTTTCTGTCTGATTTTTTATGTCACATTGACTCTGTGTCTGAACCCACTGTAGGTAAACCATAACACTTACCTTGTTGTCCTGAGTAAAGAAGAAGGCTCAGGACTTGGCTTTAGTATTGCTGGTGGCGTCGACCTTGAGCAGAAGACAATAACTGTAAGTACAGTATGTAGAGGCTCAGGAACTAACTGTTTAAATACACTGCTGGACATCATCCAGAGTTTGATGATGTGCATTGCAAGCTGCCGTGGTGTCTTGCTTGATACTACCACTGGGGGTTACATATCAGAAATGTTCAAATCTTACACTTACTGTAGAGGCTTTAATTTATTTATTTATATTTTTATGTAAAAAATAGTATGAAAGTCACTGTTGATTCTGTGTGGATTACTGTTGAGAAGCCCTTTGCAGAGCCCCTCAGGTCATTGAATCCAATATCTCTATCTACATTAACTAATATAGTGATGAAAATGAAACCCATAACTTGCTTTTTGGAAATTCTACCTGTGAAATTTCTAAAGGTTTAACACAGTGTCGCCTTTCATTTTGCAAATTTTAAACTGCTAATTTTTATTCTTGATGACAATATCTTTGAAAAACTCCAACACACAAAGCTCTTGACAAAGCGTCCATATGTGATGACTTGGTACTGAGAATGTATTGAAACTTCAGGTCTTGTTTTAGAAAAACCTATGGTACTAAAACTGCACTTATCAAGTTCTGCAGCTGAACAGGTGTTCGGGCGCCCCAAGGCTCAGTGCTGGGCCCAATACAAATATTTAAACTCAACTGCCGAACAAATAGACCCCTCCCTTCAGTGCATTCACCCTCTTCGTTGTACAGATTGGGTAAATCAGGACTCTTGTAAGTATGTCGGGACAATTCCATTTACCACTGTTTTTAACCTTCCTAGAATAACTATGACCAGGATGACTGAGAATCTTCACAGACATCTTTTGACAAGCTGTGCAAGCCTCCAACAGCTTTCTAAATAAACAGGATTTTCACATAAATCACTGACATGCTTGTCTTCGTGTCTGACCGAAAGCAAACAGAAAGGCCATTATGATTAATGGTCTGTTTACTGCAAACATCGCTCTGAAGCCCACACACCAAATATGGTGGTCAAATAAAAACTGTAACTTTTCGCTGTGTGACGTTTCTTCCAATGTTTCTTGTTACATAAATAACACTTTTTATTGTAAGCCAAACAGTGACATGTACCTGCTGATCCCAGAAGAATTTGTAAAACGACTTTGGTGATTTGTTAAAATTTAATATAGTTGATTTTTAATTCTATTTGTATAGAATGAAATATACAATATTATATCTAATATTTAATATTATATTGTGTGTG